>JACEGR010004503.1:0-86471 GCA_014170235.1 Listronotus bonariensis
TAATATACAGACCGTGCCCATACAGACGGATTGAGGATTAGTACGGCTGCCTCGTAAGCCTTCCAATATGACGGACCATACGTCATCAAATAATGTACTCGTAAAGTTTTTAATGGTGTCTAGTCAGTATTGTAATTTGTGATTTATTTATTTGTAATTTTTACATATTTTAGTGCTTGTTTAAGGCCATTGTCGTAAAATTAGCTGCCTGTAAAACGTACACAACAGATAGTCGTAATCTTGTGACACAACAGACTGTTAACTGTTGCGGTATTTATCCATTTTTATGTTTAAATTATTGGTTACAAGCATAAGCAAGTGTTGGCAATGTCAGAGTTAAAGATTCATTGAGATAATTTGTAAAAATAACATACATGTAAAAACTTGTTAAACTAAATTTTAAATTTTACCTGAATTTTCTCGTAGTTTTGGCAGAAAGTGATTCCAGAATGCACAGGCCTGAGCTCGGGGTCCTCTGCCTATCCCATTTTTATCTGCGTTGAATATAAAATACTGAGGTTGTTCTTTTGTGTAGAGAGGCCAATTTACGTCGTCGGTGACAGGTTTTCTGAAAGGAAAATATTATATTTAAATAGAAAACTTACATTTCTTTTTCAAAAAAGATGAAACGGAAAATAATATGGGAATAGAAGTTTGTGATACGCATAAAAAGCAGGGGCGAAGCTACCGCCGTATCAGCCGTATCAATGATACGGAGCCCTAGGGACCCCCAAATGTAGGTAAACAAAATTAGAAATAAGAAGAAGAATGTTTCTGATAGGTACGTTTTTTTTTTTTTGGTCTTTAAACACTTTTTGGGAGCCCCTAATTCATAGTGATACGGGGCCCCTTCAAGGCATGCTACGCCACTGATAAAAAGCTACCTTCATTCATTTTCTTACTAGACGTTAACTATTTTTAACAAAATTTTAAGTGATCTGAGTTTTTTAAACAGTAATTTAAAATTTTATTAATACCTAAAGAAAATGCGTATCTTGAAAACTACCAATCTATTCCTGCAGCTCTGTATTATACAGAATGACACAGGATGCACGGAAAATTGTTCTATAAAATTGGCAAAAAGAATCTCTAAAATTACCACATTTAATTTTTGTAAAATTTACAGACCAAATGTGTGTAATTTTTGCAACAAAAGTTATATAAAATAATGTGCATAATATATGTAATAATTTATTGTTATTATGTTTATTATATTATAAGTATATATGCGAAACCTGTTTAGTGCTTTCAATTATTTTGTGTTTAAATACAATAATATAACTATAGAAATTATATCTTTAATAATTATGACGATAATCAACAATCATTTACATATACCTGGTAATTATTTACACATAATATGGTAATGTTACATACTGGATCTGTAATAATAACTTTACAGATATGTCAATCTTTAATAGTAGGGAAGCCCAAGATGTTAAATGGGAAGCTACTCAAGCGTTATGAAGACCTATTTGGTTGCAACACTAAGATGATAAAAAGAAAAAAATGTTATACAGGGTGCCTCTAAAAGATCTGAACAACATGCTAGCACGAATTCCTTAGGCCAAGATACAACGATCTAACGCAATTTACCATTTGTCCAAAAGTTGACCGTTTGGGGGATACAGGATGTCAAAGTTTTAATTTTATTTTGGATATTTTTAAATATTTTTTTAACCTTAAACATTTTTTAACCAAACTTGCTATTGGAAGATTTTTCAGGGTTCGGAATCGAAAGCTGCTTATACTTTTCCCATAAATTGCTTTTTTTTAAATACCATAACTTTTTGGTGCCTCGGTATAATATGACTTTAATAAAAAACAAATTTTCCTATAATTTTTGTTTAAAAATGGTATAGTTAATAAATATCGATCGTTTGCGAAATACAAGGAATCCAAGTAAAAAAAAAAATGGAAAATTTGACACCCAGTATCTTGCAAATCAACAACCTTCCACTAAGGTGAATTGCATAAGATCGTTGTATTTTGGACCAAGGAATTTGTAGTAGCATTTTTATAGAGCTTTGAAAAAATCCGGGTGGCCCAGATAAAGCTTAAGGGATTTATTTTGTGTGGTATAAAAAGTTTAATATGAAATATCTTATAAACGGGTGCTTGTATCGATATTTACCAGGTATGCCATTTAAAGACAAAATTATAGGAGAAAGGAAATTTCCTATTAAGTAATAAGTAAGATTAACCATAAACTAAGAAAAGGAATTGTAAAAAAATGTATGTACAGTGAGGATTTAAAAATTGCTTCCTTCCTCTTAATTTTTGAAAGGAACAAGATATCGAAGTCGGATAAAATTTGGATAAAAAGGTGTCACTTAAACTACTTTTTGAAATCAAAATTTTTATGGTCACGAGGCCTAGTGCCAACAATCAACTTTTTCTTTCTAATGGAAAGGGGGTCATATAGCACCTCGTTTTAAAGGTCCTTTGATTATCAGCTCAACGCCAGTTTACTTTTAAAAATTGGCCCAACTATTCTAAATATACCAAATGTATGCCAAATTTCAAACGCTTGTAAGTGTAAAACGGTGTATCCGATTTTTTACAATAAAACACTGTAGAGTAGAGAATCAAAGGGCTATAATTGCAAATATGAATTAAGCGAGAAAACACTATTTAAAAACAATATAAAAAGACGTGTACAACACAAAAGTTTATAATACTCTGACACTTGATTCGTTCAATGTAAAAGCAAAGGGTCGCGCAATTCTTATATTTTTTCGGGAATTGCATCTTTTCTTAAGAGGCGAAGGCCATTACTTCTAATTGTCTCTCTAAAATGTTCCCCACATATGTTTAAGCTTTTGGGTAAAACTTTATTTTCTAATTCTAAAGCTCGAATTTATATTTTTCTACACTCTGGAACGCTGGGCAACCCTAAACAACTTTAAATATTCGATGATTGTAAGCTGTTAAAGACATTACAAACTCATCAAGTGATGTCCCTGAATAAAATGTCTCTATTTAACTGTGAAAAGTGAGGTGCGTAAATGAGTACCAATATTCACTTTCTAATCATCAAATTACACCAAACATGATTTTTCTTCAAGAGTAAACTACCTGCATTTTTCATTTTTAGCAAAACGTCATTAGAAAAATTTATCATCAATCATGTTTGTAATCGATAAAAACAATAATACAAAATTTTATTGAAATCCATAATTTGACGAAAACCGGCGTTCAGTTATATAAATGTTTTTGATACCCCTGTAACATTAATCATTTAAAATGATATTCTAAATAAAATTTATAAATGATTTTTGCTTAAAAATAAAGATACTTTACTTTTGTAGAAAAAATTATGTTTTTTAAGTTTTTGCGAACCCTGTATACAAAATGAAAATTTTCTTTTAGTAAATCCAATTTTTTAAACAAGCAAAAATTTTCGTGAAGAATTACTTTTTTGAAAAATTAAATTTCTGGTCCATTTGTCCTCTTGTTAACCCCATCCGGGACAGTCTGTATACTTGAAATAGGTTGCAACACATCCTCGACTTTAGGCGGTTCATGGTCGGGGACGCAAGGAAAACACTGTACCGAAAAAGTTGGCAAGACTGGGTAAAGTCATTCTATTTTGTCATCTGATGACCCAGTAGCGTTTAGATTTTGTGCTTTTCGTTTTGCATTGTTTTTAAAGAGATATTTGTGGAAATATGTGACCCCAAAGGTCTTTTATTTAAAGTCGAAGAGGTTGCGACTAAATAATAATTAAAAAGTGTTCTGTAAACAGTTTTTCTTATAATACTATAAACTGTATTTCTCCGGCACTGATGAACACACGTCAAAACAATATGACCGTTTGTCGCGAACCTATATATAGAGGGACTCTGGTTTTATCAAGGTAGGAGCAGGTAGGAGTTTTGCCAGTAGAAAACAGGTGGTTGCTGTGACATTTTGCCAGTGTAAAACACTCTGGTAGAATAGTCTTCAAAATAATAATAAAACATAATAACTACGCCCGAGAATGTCAAAATGGCGTTTTTACAACTTTTTAGCCTTTCGCCTTCTCTACGTCACTGTTTAATTGTCAGATTGGTGGAATATACACTGTTTAGCATGTAATTAACTCACCCTATCTTAACCCATTAACGCCGAGAAAAATCTTTAAAAAAAACGTGAGTTACCAAGTTCAATTTCAGATAAAAAACAGTTAAAATCAAGAAAATTAAAAAAAAAACATAAAAAATTTGTCAAAAAATCTAGAAATTCGGTGATCATTTGTGGGCCCTTTAATCTGAAATGTATAAATAAAATTGAAAAATTTTAAGTTAGGGCTGCATCATATTGTATACCTGTAGGCGCTAGTGGATTAATTTCACGCACTTGAAAATTTCTGATGAATATATTTTTGTTTTTTTGGATCGCCTCTGGTTACGCGGACAATATTTGGCAAAAGTATTTAATCGGGTACAAGGTATCCTCCGGTATATTATTTTGCCGCGCTGTAGTAACTTTCGAAATCCCCTCCTTGGGCTCCCCTACCATAAAAATTACATATTTAGTTTGGTAAATTTAACATACATTAGTTAACAGATAAAAATTAATAAATTTAACAGATTTTTTTGTAAATTTTACAGTACTGTGTTTTCCTGTGTTCTCTCTTTTTTGACAGATAATAGAGCAACCACTCTGAGTCCTGCAAGGCAAGTACCACTAGTCAGTAAAGAGGGTGCAAGTGAATGACATGAAAAGCAGGGCTTTTTCTCTTAACTTAATTTTAAAAAGAGATTTTTTTTGTTTAAAACGCATTAGTTTTAACCCGTAACCGTGACTCAAAGGTGAGAAAAATGCCGCATAAACACCTCTATACTCTGTTCACTATAAATTGAGAAATAAAAACCTGAACAAAAATGTATTTCATTGGTTTAAAAAGTCAGTCACCCTAGTTACCACAATAAAAAATGTATTTAATTGGTTTAAAACTAGAGTGACCGGAGTTACTTCTTAGGTATTCATTATCAATTTATAGTGGTTAAAGTATAGGTGGAAAAATTGCGTGATTCAGATTTTGTAATTAATTTCACATCATTTCAATCAAGAGACTTGTTTTTCCAGCAATTTTGTTAATTTTCCCAATTCCCATTGTCATCAAAACTGCTTGTATTTGTAAGCAAATATTTGAAGTTCTAACTTCGAAACAATGTCAGTAAGCTGGCGTTTTCATTTAACTTGTTTGTGTTGTTAAATCAGACGTACAAACAGCTTGCAGTTGGTTTCCAACAGTTTATCTATCTTTAGAATATTTGCTATGGCAGATTATGAATTATAAATAAATATGTACTTTAGTAGAGGAAATGTTCCAGATATACTGACATACTTAGAATTTAGTAATTTTATCCAAAAATCCATTTGAAAAGACAATAGTATTTTATTTATTTTTTAATTATATCTTTTGTCCATCGTACAGGATGTCCGGATTTCGTTGCAATTGCAGGGTATATTGGTTATTATTAAAAATAGAGACTTGCGGTTCTTAGATATAATAGCATCTGTGTATTACTTTTGGTTTAACCGGAAGTGATATTAACTTAAAATTTTAAATGGAACACCCTGTATATTTTTAGGATTAGAATTCTACAAATTATTCCTAATATAAAACCATAAATATATTCATAACTCTTTTGGTTTTGGAGAAAATGGCGTTTGAAAATGTCTAAAGGACAGCACAATATGCAGTTTTATGAAAAAACAAATGCACATAACAAAAATTTTAAAATGCCTAAAATAGTTCTTTTAAAAGACTCTGCCTTTAGAGACCACTATAAAAGTACTTCCTGTTTAACCGGAAGTGCTATAAAATTTGAACTTCTAAGTATGATAACCCTGATAATTTTATTGGAACAACCTATATATTCTTTAAGATTTAAATTCTTTAAGCTATTTCTGATATAAAATCTATAATATACTCATAACCTATGTTTTTAGTTTTAGCGAAAACTGCGTTTGAAAAGGTCCAGACGACGACACAATATCCATGAACCTGTTTATTGTCAGGTCATTCGGACCTTTTCAAACTATGTTTTCTCTAAATCTTAAAAAATATATAGGGGTTCCATTAAAATTTAAAGGGTTATCATACTTGGAAGTTCAAATTTTACAGCACTTTCGGCTAAACCGAAATTAAAAGACACCATTTTAAGCATTTTAAATTTTTGTTATGTTCATTTCTTTTCCCATAAAACTACATAATGTGCTGTCGTTTGGACATTTTCAAACACCATTTTCTCCAAAACCAAAAGAGATAGGTTATGAATATATAAAAGTTTTTATATCAGAAATGACCTGTAGAATTTAAATTTTAAAAAATGTACAGGGTGTTCCATTTAAAATATTAAAGTTTATATTACTTCCGGTTAAACTTGAAGTAATACAAAGATGTTATTATATCTAAAATTGGCATCTAGTGATACAATAACGTCCCTGAATTTAAAAAATTTAAAAACTATATATATATATAATCACCAGTTTTATACATGGCCTAGAAAAGGACCCTGGGTTAATTTTCTTTAATACATGGTTTTCTACTATTTTGTTTTTAATTAAATGTTTTTCTTGATACACACTGATTTTAAACACTGTTTTGAGTATAAACACAGTTGTGCTGATCTAAAATATTTTTAGGAAGTGAACAAACTTAAGGAACCGAAAAGTAAATAGAGGTGCGGAGCAGAGTAAAATAGTTAAAACTTAGATGTGGCCTTAAAATGTAAACAAAATATAAACTAAGGAATTACTTTATATAGTTTTTTTTAATTGGCCGGAAAATTGAATTTTCCACTCAATTTTTAAGCGGAAAATGCTATTTTACAGGACTAATTTACTTTCCGGTCCCTAGTTTACTTTCCGGTCTCTCATTTACTTTCCGGTCCCTGATATCAAAAAATCCTGTTAGCCATGACAAAAATTGTCAGAGTTCAATTGTTACTATTTGACAGTTCAAGATATTGTAAAGTAAAGAAAGCATCATTTTGCCAAAATGGAGTCAGACATGGAAAATCCAGATGAAATAATTGAAGCAGCGTCCTTATTGTCGTTTAAATATAACACTAAAAATTTACACAGTTTTTTTCCGGTCAATTAAAAAAATTGCAATTATGTACGATACTCGACCGGAAATAATTTTACGGGTCTCCTCAAAACTACAGGACTTGCCTACGGCTCGCCCAGTAAATGTTTTTCGTCGACCCGTAAAATACCATTTTCCGGTCTAGTAACGTAAATAGCTATTATATCATGGTCTACAATAAAAATTCCATTTTAAAATTAAAAACATCAATTTAGGGTCTAAAAGTATAAAATGACTATTAGGTATTATATATTTTTGAAAAGCTTCCATAAGCTATCGTTTATTAAATAAAAAATATACAGGATGTTCCATAAGGAAAATTATCTGTTTAGTTCATATCTTAAAAAATAAAAATTAAAAAAAATCATCTACTAACACTACATACCCGGAGTCCTAGTAAAAATATCTACCAATATCATTTTTACTTTTTTGGTGTCATCTTTCGTTTTATTAAAAAGTAGCAACAGTTCGCGAAAACCGCATGTGTTTAATAATCAGCAAATACCCTGCAATTGCAACGAAATCTGGACACCCTGCACATTATCACCATAAAACAGGGCTTTAAGAAAGCACTACAATTAGTACATTCTTTGTGTAATCTCTACCTGCTAATGATAAATACATTAAACTTAAATTGAATGTACTGAGCTGGCATTTTTTTAAATCTTTTTGACATCCCCTGAAGGTCTATGCCTAAATACCAGAGTACCGTGAGTGTCGGGTTATTAGATGTTTAACCCATCGTTCCCCCTGTTCCGTCAACGTTGTCCAAGCACTAAAACCACGGTCGGTATTTTTAAATAACTACTACCTAAATATGTCTCCCCTGCTGGGAATCGAACCGCCGACCTCTGGCTTCGAAGATCAAAGCTCTGTCCACTAGGCCACGGGCATGACGTGTATTTTCATTGTATACCGGTTGTTTCTCAAATATTGTATCCCCCTATACCTTTTTACCTTTATATTTGATATTTCGATATTTTGACATAGGTATCTAAATATGGATTTGTAAATGTATTCCTTTTTTGTTATCTATGTGACAGCCCATAAATGCTTATGCCTGCTTATGCTCAAGTACCAGAGTACCCTGGGTGTCGGTTTATTACATGTTTACCCCATATTTTACCCTTATCCGTCAACACTGTTTAAGCACTGAAACATGCAGTTTTTGCATTTTACAGCCTCTTTTAGACAACGCAGTAATGCTACCACGGACGTTATTTAATAATAACTGGTTTCAAACGATGTCTTTCCAGCTGGGTATCGAACCGTCTACTTCTGGCATCCGAGATCAATGCTCTGTGTACTTCGCCACCTTCGGTTTAACCAAAAATGACTGCTACTTTCAAATTTAAATTTTTTTGAATATATTATATAACTAACCGATTTAGATTTATCATGGAACTGTAGAATAAAATTTCAATAAATAATAATAATTTTTTGACAGCAAAAGTGTCAAAAATTACATAAATTGAAGATATGATCTATATTGGCTAGGCGGACTCATTTATTGGATGGTCTTTTGTTGGGTACACGCCTGGAAAGAGTGTGACGCTTCGGTCCTGGTCCCAGGGTATACGAAACGTCGTTTTTAATTAGAATTTTTGTTTTTGTTGGGGGTTTTTCTTTATTTTGTTTCAGGCGACCAGCCAGTTCATAGAGGTCAATGGGGCTAAACAAGGTCAGCTTGTAGACCCCGGGACCAGGACCGAAGCGGTCCCATTCTTTCCAGGCGTGTACCCAACAAAAAGATCATCTAAGAAATTACATGTATCATTGCACTCAGAATGTCATAAACTATCAAAATAAAGCCACGAATGCTGGTGGTTTCATTTTAAAATTAAAAGTAATCATATTCGGTTAAACCAGAAGTGATAGAAAATATATAAATAAATCAGCCAATTTATATTTATGTCAAATATCCATATACCAAATTTAATTTTTATAAAAGGCAAGTAACAATAGGGGAAAACCACCTTTAAGATACACGCTGTGATATCCGTCATATCATTTTAAAAATAACAGAAAAAGAAATATAGTACCTATGAGTCAAGTGAATAAAGCTAAGCAAATGCTTTTACTTAAAATAATAAAAAATAAAACATACAAAATTGCCTGTAACAAAAAAGAAAATACTATAGTATTAGCTTTTGCTTAACTTTATTCACCTGGCCCTATATTACATTGCAAGTGTGAAAATTGACTAATTCCACACAAGTGGAAATTGCGACAAACCCACGAGTGTAAGAAAGTCATTTTTACACAAGGAATGTACACCAAAAACTAAGTAACTTAAAGTTTGTTTGTCTTCACTGAAAAAATAAGAAAATAATTAAAAACTTTGCAGTTTGCAATACTAGGGTGATATATACTTTTTTCGGTATATTGTACTGTTTGACACTATTTTTTTATCAAAAATTACTTTTTAATTAAAACTTAAATTGCATAGTTTTTAAAATGTAATTCCAATTACCCGCCTGATAACTCCAAATTTATTTTAAATAACAATATGACCCCGATGACGGCTGTTCTTTGTTCTGGCTGGCGTAATGGTTAATGCACTTTCTCTGTTTTATCTTTTTTTTTGACATCCCACGAAGGCATATGTCTAAATACCAGAGTACCGTGGGTGTCGGGTTATTAGATGTTTAACCTATCGTTCCCCCTGTTCCGTCAACGTTGTCCAAGCACTGAAACATGCAGTTATGCATTTTACAGCACCTTTTAGACAACGCGGTAGTGCCACCAAGGTCGTTATTTTTAATAACTACTACCTAAATATGTCTCGTCCGCTGGAAATCGAACCGACGACTTCTGGCTTCGAGGATCAAAGCTCTGTCCACTGCGCCACGGGGAGACAAATTTAAAAAGCATGTAAAATAATTTGATTGAACCGTAAGCGTACCGAGACTTGAGCACCCAGTGTGCTTTGACCTTAAAGCATGTGATATTTTTATCTTTTAAAATGTCAACGTAACATATATCACCTAGTGTTGTAAAGTACTTTGCAACATTAGTGTGATATAAGGCATTCTATATGCATGAAATCAGTATGCTCTTTGCTTTTTTACTTGTGGTCGTAGGAAAAATATTAATAATAAAAAAACACTCTTTAAAAAATAAACGACGCACGCAAACTATTGAGGTTTTTACCAGTAAATTTCGGTTAAAATTTGAGCCTCACAAAGGTTAGTTCTTGTGTTAAACATACAAAAACCCGAGTTTCTTATAAAAAGCGTCGAATTTAGCCCACTCGTAACATATTTATTAAATTTGAATAATGTCATACTTGTATTTTTACCGAAATTAAATATTTTTTCTATCGTTGTATTTCTACATGACGAACGGTATTATAATATTTTTCTATTCAGTAACCGTTTTACAAAGAACACGCAATTTCCGTCGCTCTTTGTTCGCCATGGCTCTTCGCATGGAAAATCACATTTATTCCCGGTTCCTTTTGCTAGAGAGGTCAGGAAGGAATTAGTTAAGGTGCCTTTGTGGTCTGTTGAGTTTAGTGGTAAACTTATTGCACCCACATTTCTATACTTCGAAGGTAAACATATGTGAATTTTAAAGAATAATATTTCTAATACTGCTTTTAATAAGTCTTGTCTATAAATATACAGAATAAATAAATATAATATATACAGGGGAATAATTTGAAAAAAAAACAATTTTTCTTTTGCAAACAGGCTTAAAAGTTTCTTTTTGACGGCAATAAATGCCAGGTAAAATAAGGAACCTTAGTAAAGTGTTAACCAATAAGAGCGTCAGAACTTTAAGGTTCTCCGCACATGGGTCGGTGAAACAGTGACGAGACCGGGTTTCGCCGAGCTTTTGACATTATGTACGCCGTGTTTAAAGTGGCGACAACCGTACAGAGATGAACATACGTTTAATGTTCAATTTTATTATATTCTCAGCCAATAAAATCATATGTCGATAGTAGTGCGCCGATGTTTCCCGAACCCAGCCGCGACAAGGCAAAAACTACCACTTTGGATTATTCTACCAAGTCAAAATGTGCAATACTAAAAAGCTTTCTAAGACAAGTTTCCAAAAGCCTGAATCCTACCGAACAATATTTTACTGACAAAAAATTAAATATTTTTTTAGGTGACAGGTTGACTTGTTATTCATTTCAAGCTCTTTCTGTGTATTTTTTTGCAAATATTCTTTTAAAGTATAATTTTAAAGTACAGGACGTTTATCTGACGTCGTTCATAAATCTAATATAAAACAATTCCATCTTTGGTACAAAAATTTCTTGACGTAACAATTTTTCCGTGTAAAAACCAGACACAATCACGATATGAATCACACACTGTAAACAAAATACAAAACGGTTTGGTATTGCATTTGTTTCACTTAAGGACGCGGATTGCTGAGATCGGACACGCTAATACTACGTGCTGTCGATGTCTGTAAGAATCAGTTTCTCGTCGCTGTTTTCCCGACCCATGTGCGGAGAGCCTTAAATGACAGAAAGTAATAACTGAAAGTAAAGTGTAAGGATTTTTTTAAATTGGAAAAAATTTATGGCATTGGGTTATGAAAATAATATTGTTTTAATGTCCTCCTTCACTTTGTTCAGTTAATTGTATTCTTGTGGCCCAATTTTCTGATTACCTTTTTAATCATATCACACGGTAAATTTGTAATGGTGCGGGTATTCTTCTGCTTGAGGTCACGAATCGTTGGTGGTCTATTCTCGTAGACCTGGAAATTTAAGGTAGCTCTCTAGAAAATAGTCGAAGGGTGATAGATCGCACGACCTAGAAGGCAGGTTCACATTACCATTTCTCGAAACAACCCGCCCCGGAAACTTTCGTTGCACAAGATGAAAAATTTAAATAATTTCTACTAGTTGTTAAATCGTGTATCTCTTCATCATGACTTGTCAGACACTACTAAAAACAACTATGACAGTTTAATGACATAATTGAAAGCAGTGTTGCTTAAATATACTATATTAAAAGGATTTTATGCATTGCCTTTTCCTATTTCTCGTAAAATTACAAAGGGAAATTATTTTTCCACGACCGTAAAAAACTCGTTTTTAATCCTTAACATGAAGATAAAGTACTCCATTCTAGTGCACTATATAAGGCGTTAAAAAAGGTACTTTTTGTTTAACATTCTAAAGCTTTTTTTCACACTTTGAATTAGTGTTTTGTTTGTGCCTAATACAATTTTCTAAAATTAAACCAACCAAGTGCATAATTATGAAGAGGTTAATTGTCTTCTAAAAAATAGGGAGGCTATGATTTTTGTTGAAATGTAATGCCTGTGCTGCAAAAAATAAAATTAATAAGTTTAAATAAATAAAACATGTATAAAATAGTAATTTGGGAAATATTTATTGAGTCGTAGAAAAATATATTAGGTAACACATGCATACAATGTCTTTGTTTACTCATGAGATTGCCGCACTCGCCTAAAGGCTCGTGCTGTAAAACTTCCCATTCGCAAAAAAAGTATTACTTTATGCTTGTTACATAAATTACTATTTTGCACTTTCTGATTTTTATTGCTAACTTGTTGTATGACATAATTTGTAAGTTTATTTTTGTAGACAATTAAACGCTTTATAAAAAGGACTTTTACTGTTTTTACCGAAGCTAATAGTTTAAAAGTTATTTAAGGTCAAAGTTATATTTATTGCAAATATCAATGTTTTTGATGCATTACAGCAAATTTGATGGTCTCATTAAAATAAATTATTTTTAAGAATATATCCTAGTCTACAGTTTACTTCTTTAGAAAATAATTGTTAACAATTTTTAACTTTAAAATTTTAAATATTTATTTAAAAATAAATTAAGTAACGATTGGTTTTGCTTACACTAAAAACTTATTTATTAAGCTTATAAATTATTTTAAACTTACTTGGTTATAAATTAAATACACAATATTATTATTATTATTATTATTGAAGATTAACATTCTGCATAACGTTGCCGATGTTCCTAAACTACTTTACCAAATTTACCGACAAGGTGTGGATCGGGCCAAACCTCGAGTTGCAAAACATATTTGGTTCGCTACGGTGTTCGTTCCGACGTCCAGATATGTTCACGACGTGTTTATGTTGCGGGTCACTGTACAATTCTGGACGCACCTTTATGGTTTCAGATTTAAATCACGACCTGCAACCGTACCTCGACGCGAACCACTACGACAGCCTTGTCTAGATTTCTACGACAACCTGCAACCGTCCTACGTCGCGAACATATTTTGATGTCGCGATGTTGCCGCTCGAGGTTCGCCCTGATTTACAGCTTGTCGGTAAATTATCAATAAAATGATTGGTTTGCGATGACGCGACATCGCAACCACGTACTCTGCATCGAACCTTGCACTGCAATTATTTATACGATCCATATTGTGGATCAGGGCAAACCTCAAGCTCACCATCACCTTTAAAAGGTATTAAGAAAAATCACATAACAGATCTTTAGTAGTTTTAGAAATATGGCCATTTATATTAAAAAACTAGTTGATATACACCGGGTGTAGTTACCCCCCACCCCAACTTTTTTGTAATTTTTAAAAAAGGCTAATAAAAATTTTAAAGTGTTATTATAGCATAAATTAACCTTTTTTTGTCATTAACACGATATCAAAATCCCTTTCTGTTTAACCGAAAGTACCATAAACTTTGTTATTTTAAAAACAAGTACCCACTATTTTCTATATTTGTATTCTGTATTAAATTATCTTTAAATGATGTATTATAAAGGGTGTGGCCGGAGAAGATATTTAAAGAAAATTAAGTTCCGCCATTATTTCTCCCTTGAATATATTTTTTGCTAAGAAGGCTGTGAAGATAAAAGAAGACCTATTTTGCTTTGACTGGTAGTGACATATTCCATTTTATTTAATAAATAACTAAGATTTCGTAATTTCAGTTTTTAAAGTAGTTAATGAGAGTTTCGCGACGCACCCTAAAGGCGCGTCCTGATATGTACCACGAACTGCGACGCAACCTCGTCGCGAACCACTACGACAGTCTCGTTAGATTTGTATATCTGATCTGCAACCGTACATATTTACGTCGAAGCGAACGCTGCCGCGGATCAGATAAGTATCGCAGCTCGAGGTTTTCCCCGATCCACAGCTTAGGCTCGATCTGCTATTACCTCCGATCGATCTGACCGCTACGAAACCGTTCTTTATTTAAATCCAGAGGAGAGCGAGAAAATCGTTATTGGTCGTTTATTACATCTAGACGCATCCGATTATTCTTGATTTAAACAAGGCATTTTAAAGGAGAAGACAGAATAATTATCAGCTTTTATACTGCGTTCCGCCAGGGAGTCCAATACCAGTCTCTGCTTTCGAACATCATAGGATTCTTGAGGAAAATGAAATAAACCTAGTGTGCAATTTCTGTACTCTCTCGAATATGACAAAATTATCGTGCGAGAAAGTAAGCATCATTTCATAGTGATTTGGATACTAGTAAACTAACTAGGAAGTACAGGGTGGGCCATAACTGTATGAGCAGTTTCAATATCCAATAAAAAAAAATTACAAAACTTACACATATTTTATTGATATTATTTTAAACTACAAATAACGAAAATTTTTGTGATCTAAAAATTATATTTTTTAAGTGACGTCCCTCACGTTGCTGATATTCTTAATCCAGAGTTGCATATTTTCAAAAATTTGGCGACAGATTGCATGCGAAATGGCGTTTATTGACAAATTTGGCCAGTGGACAATCCCTGACAGAAACATCAACATCCTTTTTATTCTCCCAAGCTTTTTATGTGGACTGCAATATCAGCAAGTGAAATTAATGCTCCAATTTTTTTTTTAATGAAACAGGAGTTGCCGTTACGGTGAGAGCTGATAACTATTATGAGATGTTATAGGGATTCTTAGTCCCAGCTCTTCAACAATTTGAAGGACATAATATCATGACCTGGTTTCAACAAGAAATAGCCACACTGCCACAGTATCCATAGATTTGTTAAAATAAATGTTTCCGGGAAGACTCATCTCACGAAGGGGTAATATTCAGTGGCCTCCTTGGAGCCTGAATCTTACTCTAAATAATTATTTTCTGTGGGGTTACCTAAAAGCAAGGATCCATAAAAATAATCCAACCACGTTGGACCAGCTTAAACAAAACATTGTGCGGGAAATAAATAAATAATAAAAAAAAGTTTTTAAAAATATCAGCAACGTTAGGAACGTCACTTACAAAATATATATTTTAGCTCATAAAAATTTTCATTATTTGTAGTTTAAAATTATGTTAATAAAATATGGGTAAGATTTGTAATGTTTGTTTTATTGGTTATTGAAACTGCTCATACAGTTATGACCCACCCTGTAGTTTTGTTTTGCCTTTGCATTATGACCAATGCAGTCTAACTATACTAAATAGTTTTTTTTTAATTTTTAAATTAGTTCTGACTTTTAGAAACAATTAACCCAAAAACTAACTAAACAAGCAACTGTAAGTGCTTTGGTAATCGGCACTGATAATAAACAAACAATAAGTACCAGTAAATTAAAATAACGAGGTTACGTATTTTCACGTGGAGATTTTATTTGCGTTCGTTAATTACCAGTCACTTCGTATCATCTGAAATAACGTCAACAAAATCTCCTCTCATCTGAGAGGCGATTACAAAACGCGCCTCCTGTGGGTAAATTAACATCAAAGAAGTTGGTTTTGACCAAGTTCTGACGTTCACTCTGACGTCCAGATATGTACGGTTGCAGGTCACTATATACAAATCGGGACGGGTTTAAATTGTTGTCAAACCATTTAACAGTTTTCAAATCTTTGATGCAATTTAACTAAAGAGATAATATCTAAATTTTATACCTAAAGGCGAAATCCCTAATAGGGTTCGTAATTTATTATTATTTGGCCTAATGTTTAATGGCCACCCTAGAGAATATTTAAGCTAACTTAACTTGAAAAGTGGATTTCGAAATTTAAATTGGACTTGGTCTAATAGAACGTATCTGTGGCATGTTTGTTATTTAATTTAAAATTAATTGCTTATTTTGTGGATTTAATTGGTTTCCTGCAGTTTTTAGCAAATTGGTTAGTCCAGGACGGACAACTGGGTTGTTTAGAAGGAAAATTCTAACGGAGTTTAGTTAATTTGTGTGTATTGCAATGGATTAAGGGGATTTTTAAATGGGCATTTTTCTGTTAATACAGGGTAATTCACAACTCATTTGACAATTGTACAATAAAAAATTAGAAAAACTTCCTAAACGTCTTGGTTTTTAAACTATGGGGTGTTAAAAAATTTTAATAGTTATTAATTTTTATATTAACTTTTATACCGTTTAGATATTAAAAAAAAAAATTGGGGGACTCCTTCCTTGCACCAGAAGACTTTTTGGCATACAGAAAAAAAATTACCAATGCCGTCCATGAGAGGTTTAAGGTTAATATTTTTTAATAAAAAAATGATACTTTGACTGCATTTTTCTAAAATAAAAATACTTTTTAATATTTTCATTAGGTTTAGAACAAATTTAAACCCTTGAGTTTTTTTATTTGGTGCGCCGTTTTCGCGTAAATAAATAGAAACCATATTAAAAAATTAATAACGAAGCTGATTTTTTACTGTAGAACTCGATAATACGAAATGACTATGCCGAAAAATGGTTTTTATTAATTTACGCGAAAACCGTACATCATATAAAACAAGTCAAGCTATTAAATTTGTTCCAAACCTAATGGGAATTTTAAAAAGTATTTTTATTTTAGAAAAATGCAGTAGTGTACCATTTTTTAATAAAAAGATTTATCCTAAACCCTTTAGGGACGACCCTGGTAAAAATGATTTTTCTTAATACAGTATAGAAGGCGTCTTCAATTTTTTTTAATATCTGAATTGGTATAAAACTTATACCGAGACCTATACAAAACAACAATTTTTTTAACACCTTGTACATCAAAAACTAAGACGTTTAAGACATAATATGTTCATATTAAGTTTTATTCTTATTTTTTATCGTTGAATTGGTTCGTAAACTTTGTCGGATAACTTGTAAAAGACTCTGAATTTTTAAATACTGGGTTTCAAATTATAAATTTACACCCCCTTAACTTTTTTATTTTTTATGGAACAAAATAAACAAAAGTAATATAAAAGGATATTTATATTAGTTAAAAAGTTGATCTTTAGCGAGATTCAGGGTGTTAAAGTTTCTATTTTATTTTTGTTATTTTTAAATGTTTTTTAATTGATTTTTTTACAAAATCTGGTATAGGAGAAAAATCAAAAGCTTCTTATATTTTTGTTGTAAAAACATAGAGGAACCACTTGCAATCCTTTGCTTTTATTTAAAATGTCATTACTTTTATGTGCCTCTCTAAATTAGGATTCTAGTAAATAATTTTTTTTCCACATTTTTGCACAAAAAAGGATATTTAAAAACATCGCCACGAGCAACCGTTTCTGAATTTTTTAAGATTAAACGTTTTATTTTACACACCCGGGTTTCTTTAAAAGGTCTATATAAATTGATACTACAATTTTTTAACGTCAAAATTCAACAATTTGATCCTATTTGCCCTAGTTAAAAAGTTTTCATTTGCGAGATACAGGGTGTCCAAGTAAAAAAAAATACATAGAAAATTTGAAATCTTGTATTTGGCAAACCGGCACTACCAGGTGGCCTAGATAAAGCGTGGAGAAATGCAAGGAACAACTTTTGTATGGAATGAAATGTTTAATCTGCAGTATCTCAAAGACGGTTGCTCGTGGCGATATTTTTCAAGTATACCTTTTCTGTGCGGACATTATGAGAAAATAAAAAATCTCTACTTAAATTAAATGCAAAAACGTCATGACACTTTTTACTTAAGCAAAAGAGTTGACCTCTACATTTTACAACAAAAACATTAGCACATTTCGATTCTCCACTTTAAAAAACCTTTTAATACTGAATTTTGTTGAAATAAGTCTTAAAATAACTTAAATAGTATTTAAAAATAACTAAAATTAAGTAAAAACTTTGACACCCTGTATCTTGGAAACTATCAACTTTTCGACTAAGTTAATAACGATAAACTGTTGTATTTGGGTCCGACAAATTTGTAGTAGCATTTTGTACAGACCTTTTAGAGACACCCTGTATATTAGATTATTAAGTCAATTCTGTATGTTTCGAATCAGTAATCAAACTTTTATTATCTGCTGGGGTATACAGGATACGACAAAAATTTTATATTTTTTTAATCGTTATATCCTTTATACAGTGTGGCCCATTAAATATGCAATAAATAGAAAACTTTTTTGTTTGTCAACAATTTTTACTTATTTTTCATAAAAGTTGGTGCATGATCCTAAACTGTATCAGCAATAGTAAGTTTATTTAAAAGTTGAAGGGTATACAGAGTAGGTTAAAAAATCTGCTTTAGAGTAAAGTACCCATATTTTTAAAGTTCAGCATAATGTTGAATAAAAAAGTGATTTAAAATTAAAAGTAATACCTAAATACCCAGCCATAGCCTGCTATTCAGATTTTTAAATTTTTCTTAAAAATTTTTGAATTAACCTCATTATTTTTATATAAATTTCTTTAAATTAGTTTAAACTTACGTTTAAGACATTTTAGAGCAGATAAAAGCAATTTTGTAAAGTTTATTATTTTTTTATCTGACCGCTCACTTTAAGTTTGTTGCAAGGGCCCTAAAATTTTATGAATATTTTTTTGATTAATGCAAATATACTATAAATAGAAATATATTCCTAATATTTTTTTATTTATCGTCTAAAATTTTTTGTTTTATTCTCCTATTACAGAGTATGTAGAACAGGTATTTAAAAACTTTTTAAAAGGAGCCTATGGCTTCGTATTGACGTATCAATTTTGATTCCTAATAACTTTGCTGTTAGAGTTTTTTACATTTTTAAAAATAAGCGCAATTTACTTTTAAGCAGTTTTTAATTTTTGAACTTAAAAGTTTTTACGCCTACTTGATTTTCTCAGAGTCCTTTGTAATATTGCATTTAGGTAGCTATAATTCTTTATGACTTTATTGTTTATCCGATCGCCAGTAAATTTGTATCGTTAGATTCTTTAAATAATCCTTTATTTGAAAAGTGCATGTGAAAAATGAGTTGGCATTTAAAAAAATAATAGTTAGACATACAAACTTTATATAATGTCAATTTGCCAAATAGTTTTATTTCTATCTTTTATATAAGTCACTAAAACTTTGCGATTGTATTTTTCCAACATCATCTAGGGTCAGAGTTGGGTCGTATTCGAATACTCAGTATTCTAAATAATATTCGGAATACATTTTGCCGGTATTCGAATGGTATTCGAATACATTTGTGCGTTTGCAATTCGGTATTCGGCAGAATACTTTTTGGTTAGCATTCGGGATTCTGTATTCGAATACTTTGGAAGTATTCGACGAATACTTTTTTGAGTATTCAAATACCGGCGTTTTCAGTATTCGAATACCGGAATGTGTAAGCAGTATTCGAATAGTAAAATTGTCACGAGTAGAATAACAAAAGGGAACAAAAAGTGGGGAAAAATGAGGTGAAGACCTGTTTTTTTTGCTTTTTAAATTTTTACTCGTCGTTTATTTTTTTTGTCTAGTATTCCAATTTTTTTCCACTATTTGAATACCTATTGCGGGTGTTCGTGAATACCGAGTATTTGAATACTTTTTTCTTCCAAGTATTCAAATATTCGGTATTCGAATACTTTCTTTTCCCGGTATTTGTATTCGAATACCGATTTTTAGTATTCGACCCAACTCTGTCTAGGTCATTAAATTAAGCTGCGTTCAATGATGGCGATCTGAATTCATTATTTAAAATAGATCTAAAAAATCAAGTTAGCTTAAAACTTTTTAAAATGTTACATTCTTACTAAGAAATGTACATATGATTACTGACTGCACTGACCAACTTTCAGCTTTTACAAAATAACAAAGATCCGCCGCTCACAAAAGTTAAAGAGGTGTAAATTTATAACTTGACATCCAGTACCTATTTTGTTACCATTGATAAAATTTAATCCTATTTTAAAGTTGTTACTTTCTGTAATCAAGAGAAAAGAAGGGGAATACTTAAAAGCATCGTTTTAATTAATCAGAAGTTAAATTACTAGTAAAAAAATAATGAAGAAATTGGAACTTAAACTCGAATCTCTTCAGACACAAACTATTAGTCAGTTACAAAATTAGTTAGTTATTAAAACTTACATTTATCTTCTTTAACACAAAGTTTCCGTGGTTAACTTCACTTTGAAGTTCTAATACTGCTGTTAACTTTCGGCGTCTTTTTTAATTAAATTATTTAGTAGAAAATTACTTTTTAACTCTGTTGTAAATACAAAAAAATGGGTTTTAATTGTTGGTATTTTTAAGGCCTCTAAATGTTTTGAACTTAAACTTAATGGTAGGGGAGCCCAAGAACGGATTTGGGATTTACTAGATTAATATACCCGAAGATACCGGGTAATGTTGGGGCCAGATATAATTTTTTCTAAAAGTGATGCCGCAAAGTACACAAAAAAATGATTTTTTCCATTTTTAACATCCTGTAGTTCGAAAACTAAGACGGTAAGGACAAATTATTATATAAAAAAAGGTGATTTTTTCCTGAAGAATTTGATCGTATCAATACGAAATGACCATGCCGAGAATTGGTTTTTATTTATTTACGCGAAAGCCGTACTTCAAATAAAAAAAGTCAAGAGGTCAAATTTGTTCTAAATCTAATAAGAAGTAAAAAAATGTTTTTAATTTTAAAAATGCAGTGGCGTACAATTTTTTAATTAAAATATTAACCTTAAACCCCTCATGGACCACACTGGTAATAATTAATTTTTTTCTTGTATGCCAAAAAATGTGTTTTGGTGCATAGAAGGTGTCCCCCAAATTTTTTAAAAATATCTCCATTGTTATAAAGGTTATTACGAAAAAACAATATATTTTTAAAATTTTTAACACCCTGTAGTTCAAAAACTAAGACGTTAAGGACATTGTTTATATGAGGTATTTTTCATATTTTTAATGTAGAATTAGCCCTTAAAGTTTGTCAGATAAGTTGTGAAACACCCTGTATACATTATAAAACATTTTTTTTACTTATCATCTAAGCTTCGCAACCCAATAGGTCTCTATGATGCTCGAGTAAATCAACAACTATTTTTACCTCTTCGAACATACTTTTTTGTTTTTTTACCTTATCCTAAATTATCGTTAAATATTTAAATTTAACAATTGCTTTTTAAAAACTTTGTCTGATTTAGGCAAATGCCAGGGTTAATACGAAGAGAAACTTTTAAAAACTTTTTTCATTTTAGCTTAATTTTTTGTTCGCTTTTAACACTTTGTATTCTTAACGCCGTTTTGCATCAGTCGCTCCATTTTATGCTTTAATAAAAGCAAATTTTATTACTTCGTCGTCAATTTTATGACTAAGATTTGAAATAGCTCTGTTTTCTAAATTTATGGCAAGACTTTAAAAAGATCTGGTTAGCGTAGGTATTAGACTGGGCAAAAAAATAAACTTTTTTGACAAAAACGTATGTCCATATATTCTTCAAGGTGACAAAAAAAAATTTGGAAGGTTTTAGCCCTTATTATTATTATTATTAAGAGGTTTATTTCCCCGACTAACAGTTTCTTTGACAACAATATTTTGAAATCTAATGCCCCATAAAAAGGTTCCCTAACATTGTTTAAAAAATTCACTTCTTCAAAAGTTATTCCACGTTAAGGTTGAATTCAAAAGTAATTTTAACATCAAATAACTTTTAAGGAGCAAAGTTATTTAAAAATGTTAAAAAGCCTGTTTTGTACGCATCCAATTTCGTTGAAAAATATTTATTGGATTTATTTTAATATTAATATTATTGTAGTAGTAACAAAAATCCAAACTTAGGGAACAAAATTAAAAAATAGATTAATGGTCAAAAATCCATTACATAGAAATAGCTTATTTAAGAATGTGTGTTGGTAAAAATTTTAAGAGTAAAAATTTGCTAGTTTTGCATAAAAAAAGATTGTTTTTAAAAACTGTTAGTCGCAAAGATAGACCTCTTAATATTAATATTAAGGGCTCACAGTTTTACGTTTTTATTTTTGTTACCTTAAACAATAGTTTTAATATATATTTTTCAAAAAAGTCAATTTTTGGGTCCAATCTAATAGGTATATACAGGGTGATCACTTTTAAGTTGGCACTATTGGTAACTTTGCAATAAATCAAAAACCCGATGTTCAATAATAAAGAAGTTAGCAATAGTGCCGACTTAAAAATAATTACCCTGTAGATACTCAACAATAATTTTTAAAAATGTATGCCAATTTTGCAAAATAATAAAAAAACATTTTAAATTTTGGGCATAATAAATAGAAAGTTTATGTAATGCTGGCCGAAAACACTTATTAAGAGAAAAATAGCCCACGACGCATTGTACTAGTTCTGGTAGGTATAGTTAGTTTAAGCTAGTTTTTGTGTATAGAACTATTTTAAAGTGCTTTAACATAAATTTTATAGTGGTAAGTTAAAAGATTTCATAAAATTTGTAGCATGGTATTTAAAAAAGATGTAAAAAAACAAAACATGCAAAAACCATACGGGGTGCCGCACGTATGCATCTTAATACTGTTCAAGTGGACAGGCTCCAAACTTTTTACTTTGTTTGTCCTTTTATTCCTAGAGTTTTTGGTATGTGGAACCTGCTGTGCTTTAGTATTTAGGCTCTCAGCCTTGCAAATTGTGCAGAATAAAATGAAAAAACGTATCATGGGCTATTAATTTTACGCTGAGACAGTCACAAAGTCACAAGTCATTTGACGCCAGTAAAGAAGTTGTATTTTTGAAGTTACACTTGACCCAGAACTTCGGAAGCCCACGTTGACAATCCTTATAAAAAATTGTATAGTATTGTTGTTAATAATAGTAGAAGAGCTAAAAACCCTTTAAGTAACGTTAGACCTGTAAGGCTGAAATTTGATATATTGATTATATATATTGATTATCAGCTGGCAGGCATTAGCCATGCACATCATTACCCTGTAAATTTTTTAATGTTTAAAAAAACAATTAAAACGAAAAAACTTAAAATCTGTAACGCTTAAAATTTTTCTAGGGTTTAGTTCATTCAAAGTAAGGTTTAAAAAAAATGAAAGGCGTTTTTGATAAGCACAAGTACCTGCCAGGCGAACTGAAAGATGTGGTTGATTTAAATATCCATATTCTTAAAAATAATAAAGTTAATATATATGTACCTAATGTGATGTCTCTTAAAGATCTTTTAAAGATCTTTTTAACGGTGATACTAGTGATAATATACAGGCTGAAAAAAATTGTTTTTTAATGAGGCACCCTGTATATTATATTACCAATAAAAAGATCATAAAAATAAAACTTTAAGAAAATACGACATTAGGTACATCTTGTTTTATTAGTTTTGGAAATATGGCCATCCTAATCAGCCACACATCATCGAAAACGCCTGTCAATTTTTTTTTCAAACCTTATTATGAATGAACTAAATTCAAGAAAAATTTTAAGCTAACAGCTCCAAGTTTCTTTGTTTTTATTATTTTTTAAACTTTTTAAAATATTCAGGGTGAGGATGTGCACGGCTGATGCCTGCCAGGTGATAATTTTCGTACTTAGCATGCTATGACTCATCACTCCACAAATTTCTAGCCTTACAGGCCTAATGTTACTTTAGTGGAACATTATTGTTTTAAGTTAAGTTAAGTTAAGTTTAAGTTTAAATGCTTTGTAATACTTGTATTGTGAGTGACTGTCAGTGTTGTTGTGATGTAAATGAAATTTTTATTTTCCTATTTTATTTGAGTTAAAAAAATATATAAATAAATAAATAAATAAATAAATAAATAAATAAATAAATAAATAAATAAATAAATAAATAAATAAATAAATAAATAAATAAATAAATAAATAAATAAATAAATAAATAAATAAATAAATAAATAAATAAATAAATAAATAAATAAATAAATAACGTTTATACTAGAAAACTTTTAAAAAGTATTTAAATACTACCCAAATTGTTTGTTTATTTTCTTCGCTATAAACTCGCATTTGAGTTTTATTTTATGTTTGTAATAAAACAAAATTTAACTACCTAGTTTTTCTTTTACGTATTCTATAAAATGTTTAGAAAATGTATTTTTTTATATATGTAGTTTAAAACAAAACCACGATATTGAAGAACGATAAGTGTTTCATATACGATTTTCAGCTATTCAGCTAGTTATAAAGGGTGTTTCACAACTTATCCGACAAACTTTAAGGAGTAATTTCACAATAAAAAATAAGAAAAAACTTTTATGAACATATGTTCTAAACGTCTTAGTTCTTGAACAACAGGGTTTTAAGAGTTAGAAAAATAAATATCGTTTTCTTATAATAACTTTTATACGATTTAGTGAATTTTGTAAAAAAATTGGGGGTCGCCTCATATGTATCAAATACTTTTTGGCATACAAAAAATATTTTTACCAGTGTTGCCATGAATGTTTAAGGTAAATATTTTTTAATATAAAAATGATACGATACTGTATTTTTTCAAAATATATATTTTTTTAATTCTTATTTACTTTGAAACAAATTTGATATTTTAACTTTTTTTAAATGTACGGTTTTTGAGTAAATAAATAAAAACCTTTTTCGGCATGGTCATTTCGTATGTATAATATCAAATTCTACAGAAAAAAACATTGTTATTTATTCTTTAAATAAATGAGGATTTGACCAGGTCAAAAGATGGTTTTTATTTATTTACGCAAAAACCATACATTAAATGAAAAAAAAACAAAAAATCTAATTTGTTTAAAAGTAAATGAGAATTTTAAGAAAATATTTTTATTTAAAAAAATGCAGTGGAATACAATTTTTTTATAAAAAAATATTTACCCTAAACCTTTCATGGACGACACTGGTAGAATTTTGTTTTCTTGTGTACTAAAAAAATGTCTTCCGGTGCATAGGAGGCGTCCCCCAAATTTATTAAAAATATCTGAATTGGTACAAAAATTGATCATAAAGAAACAATATTTTTATTAAATGTTTAACACTTTGTAGCTCAAAAACTTAGATGTTTAAGATATATGTTTATATGAAGTCTTTTCTTATTTTTGATTGTTAAATTTACCCTAAAGTTTGTCGGAGAGGTTGTAAAAAACCTTGTATAGCACCGATTTTTTGAAAAGCTTATAGTTTAATTTTTTTATTTGGTACTCAAAGATTTTAAATTTAATTTAAAAAGAAATTTTACACCAGAAACTTTTTATTAAAACTTTAATATTTTGACCTTAAAAAAACACAAGATGTGATGGAAGTAAGTATAATTAAAAATAGTTTAACAGCAATGAATTAAGGAAATTAAAAGATGCTTTAAAAAATATTAAGATTTTTTAAAATAAAGGTTTAATATGATGTAAAAGGGTAACACAGTTTTATAAATTATTATTAAAAAAATGTATTATCTACCACGTTCAGTCATACGGCATTTTTATAAAGTATATATAGAAATACTTTACACAAATACCTAGGTAAAAGGATAGTTATTTATTGTACAAAGAAAAAGAGTCCCAATTTTTTTCAAATTTTTTCCGTGTATAATACATTACTTATTTCTGTGACACAAAAACGACTACTTGATGATTAAAAATCACGGACTGCAAAGTGGCACAACTCAAAAAACATAATTTTTATGCTAAAAAACAGGTGTAAATAGAAAAATACACTATCTTTTCAGCAGCAAAACTAGCAGAGAAAATATCAACTTAAAGGTAATCTTCGTTCAAGCAAACTAAAGCATTTTTTATGCATTCACCTTAGCAATGAAAGTTTTAAACTCGTTTATATCCTCCTTAAGTTGTGCCGCTATTGAAGCCCATGAACAATAATATTACATTAAAATGAGACAAATTACTTTGTTTTCTATCACTATATTTATCAACATTGTGACTGCAGTTTCGAAGCTTTGCTACATTTTCAAACTGTTTGAAAATGTAGCAAAGCTTCGAAACTGCAGTCACAATGTTGATAAATATAGTGATAGAAAACAAAGTAATTTGTCTCATTTTAATTTAAAATGGACTATCACAAAGTAACGGACAACTCAATCCAGTATTTAATAATATTACATAAAGTAAAAAAAAATCTTATGTGAAATTTGAAGTTCCAAACTAGTAGATTGTTGTATGTATAACGACAATTAGACCTGCGATGCTTTGGAAACTTTTAAAGTAATGACGCCGTTTACTACCTAAATTACAAAAGATATCAATTACGTCACCATTTTAATGTGTAGTAAAGACAAACGACAACAACTTGTAAATTAAATTAAATGTATTAGACAGACACATTTCCAATTTTCTTGTCGAAACAAACAGTATGGCTAATTTGCATGTATCCAAGAAAGATAGACGATTCTTTCATGTTTATTCTTGATACATGATTGATTACACTTGACAGCAGGAAAGAAAGAATAATGCAAAATCGATGTTAACATCGAAAACAATCATCGAAACAAATTTACCAAATGAAAATAAAAAGCTATAATTAAAATCTTTTTAAATTTTATTTCTACCAAAGACAGTTTAGTTTTTACGCTATATTGATAATAAAACATCGACCTTTTATATTACAAATAATACCTGTTACCTGGCTATACTGGACACCCTTATTTCTTAATTACTCTTAGATTTTTGGTTGCTGTTGTTGACAAGTTTTACTGTATAAATATTTTTGTGTCGTTTTTATAAAAATATTTTGATATTCCGGATCCTTCCGGATCCTAAACCAAGGTATTTGAAATAAGTATCTAATAGGGATCATAATTAGGGAAAGCATTTACAAAAATGGCACACAGATTGTAACAAAATAGGTAGCAGATTTTATCAAAAAACTTGCATTTAAATGAGTTACCCCACATCTTGTCAGAGAAGTAAAATATCCACTTGTATTTTGGCGAATTAGACTAAGTTTTATGTCTTAGGTTTAACCCCAAATTTATTTAAGAAAATAAAACGACGATGACGAAAAATGATTGACTAAAAAAGACTTGCTTTAAAGTAAAAAGGCACACTGCGTAGCTTATTTCACAGCAAAAAAATGTTTATTTAAAAAGGTAATTTAAAGGAGTTGTTTTATAGTTAAATTTTTTACTTTTTATTAGTACCTTTTCGTAATAATTTATGTTTAGTTAATAGGAATAAATGCCATTGTTATTTATACATACCCCTAAACAGAGTGTTTACAATATTAAAAGGTAAAACATGTATGCACTTTTAATTAAAAAAAAATGTAGGTTTTGTACAATTAAATGTATAATTAAATATCTACCTTTACATACGCATTTGTGGATTAGGGAAAAAAATTAGGTGTTTTCTCGAAACTAAAGTAATTTTATAAAAAGTTACGTTTTAGTACCTGTCAACAAAAATATTAAGTTATTTCTTCGTCACAAAAAAAAATCACTTTTTAACTTACCCTGTAGAAGCAAACCTAGCGAACGCCTGCATAATTTTTAAGCTAAGTTCTCGTTCTCTGGAGTTAAATTGCAGAGACATGTTCAGGGGATGACCAAACACGTATTCTATTTCATCTCCGTGCATCACGCCCATCCATTCGCCCCAGAGTGATGTGCTTGTCCTCTGCAATAAAAAAGAATACGAATAAGAACATTTGACAGAACATTTTGGATTAAGAATAAAAAAGCAGCTCTAACAATAATATTTTGTATACAGATGGGCGGTTCCCAGAGGACAAATGAACCAAAAATCCTATTTATTATTAAAAAGTCATGATTTATAAAAAATTTTGCTTGTAAAAAAATAATATTTAGGAAAACAAAATGTTAATTATGTATACAGGGTTCGCAAAAACTTTAAGGACATTATTTTTCTGCAAACGTAAACTACCTTTCTTTTAATTTTTAAGTAAAATGTCATAGGGAAAATTTATTTAGAATAAGGTTTTTCATCAATAAAAACAATAATACAATATTTTATTAAACTCCATAATTTAACGAAAATGTGTTATGATGGATTTTGGAGGAAGCAGGTGTTTGAAAAGCAATTTATGAGAGTTTTGTAGGTACTTTTATTTGAGGAGCTCCAAATCAAAATGTAGTTTTTGATAAACCACAATTTTAATAGTATCTCACAATTTTTACTCCGCCTCTCATTGTTTATGTTTAAAAAGTTTTTAAGTCAAAAAATTATATTATAAATATGTACATACAGACTGTCCACGAATGGGGTTTAGGAGAGGAACAATAAACAAAAAATTTCATCTTCTCCAAAAAAACTCAGAGTTAATAAAAACTTTTGCCTGTAAAAAAATATGATTTACAAAAGATAATGTTGATTTTGTATACAGGGTTCGCAAAAACTTAAAAAACATATATTTAAAAATAAACTACCTTTATTTTTTATTTTTAACCATTGTCTTTAGGAAAAATAATTTAGAATAAAGTTTGTAATCGAATAACATAATAATATAAAATATAAATAAACTTTATAATTTGGCAAAAACGTCTTGATCACAGCTGAAAAATTCTGTTGTGTAGAAATTTTGAGAAAGCAGCTATTTTAAAAGCAAATTTTGAGAGTTTTTAGGTCTTTTTATTACAAAAAATTAAAATATTTAATTTTTAGTAACTCTAAAATCAGTTTCATATTTTTTTCTAATACCTCTGTAACCTTTAAAAAATCATTTGAAATGTTATTCTAAATAAATGTTTTAAATGATATTTTGCAAACAAATTAAAAATATAGACGGTGTAATTTTTTTCAAGTTTTTGCGTATAAAAAATCAACATTTTTCCTTCGTAAATCATAGTTTTTTACAAAATTTTTTCTTATTAAGAAAAAATATTTTTTTTTATTTATTTGTCCTGTTGTAAACTCCATCCCCGGACATAATAAATAAAAATAAACTATTGGGAAAATAAAAACTATTTGCAACAATTCAATTTTTTACGTACAATTCGGGAACTGCTGTCAATTTTTGAAAATGGAATATTCTTAAGCACAATAATGCGCAACTTTGCACCAGTTTAACCAACGCTGTATATTTTACCGTTTTCGAGACACTAATGGTAACCCTCGATTTTGTAAGTGCCGGTAGTTAAAAGTTAAAGTACTTTTTACTAAACGTAACCCGTATAAATAATTTATAAATAAGTAAACAAATAAGCCTTTTAGTAAAAAATGATTATGTGGTCCAAAAAATATTTTTAGCATAAGCATTTTAGTTTGCCATAAAGACACAATTTACCGCTTTATGACACACACGACATTGCAAAAATAGTATCTTGAGGAATTACAAACTTATTTCCAGATTTTGCAGCTACTTATGTTCTACTTAAAACTGCTTTACAGTACATTAGAGCAGAAAGTTGCTTTGTAACAACGTGCTCTTCCAACCATCTTCGCAGATACTAGACTCTCCCCGCAAGTGTTTCTTGTTAGGATTAATTTAAAGTTTATACGGAGATCTTACAGTTTCTCTTCTATTTAATGCAGTATTGCAAAGTCTTTGGTTAAAAAATATTTGCAAGGGGCGATTACTCTTAGGGTATCGCACTGAGTTACAGTGCGACGATTAAAAAAATGTATGTTTACTTTAAGTTACAACAGAATTAACTTTATTTAGCTTTATTTAAACTTGCTAATTAAATAAAAAAAAATAGTTACCATAAAAGTCAATATTTTGTTACAATAATGTGTAAATATTGTGTTTAATTTTTTATTTTATTGGATTAAGTATGTTAGAAGTATTATTTTAATATAGGTATTAAATGTATTACACTATTCTTTAAGTAATTCCACGACAAAATGTTTTTAAAAACAGGAATCCGCAAATTCGTGTTTTTAAGTGATATACAGTTAATAGCTATTTATTAGACCATGAAAAAAGCTCAAGGTTTTATTGTCTGTCGACGAGAAGCAAATGAAGACAATAAACCGAGAGCTAAAATCCAAAGTATTTTTTCGTGTATAATAATACATTTTTTCTGTGATGACAAAAATGTCTACAAAAAAATGTATATTATATCAATTTAATAAAGTTCAATAAAAATTATCATGTAAATTTAAATTTTAAAACTGGTCGGCTGGTGTATTTAAAACGACAAAATGACCTTGCACTTTGACGAATTTAAATAAAAATGTTAAACTAAAAGTTATCTTTTAGGAGTTATTTGGAATATTATAAAGTTAAAAAGAATCTGATTGGATTTTATTATAAAGAAAATGTAGGTTCTGTGTAATAAAATAATCTAAGATTAAATGTCAACCTCTAGGTATTTTGCTTTTAGGCAAAAATAACATTATTGACCAAAACTCCTAGATGACCTATATTTTTGGTATCTAATGGCCTTTTATTTTTTGGACCATGCATAACTTTTTATAAAAAATACATTTTTTTTGTAAAATGAATAATAAAATTATTTCCCGTATAAAGAATTTCCCATATGATGCAAACTTGTACACGAACATGAACTGTATACAGTGTGTCTACATAAGTTGCCGTCATATGGAAAACTTTTATTATTAAATAAAAAAAGTTATTATTTTAAAAAGTTCTAAATGCTCCAAAACCTAAAATACTATCATCAGATATCAAATTGTGTTAGTCATCTACGAGGTTTGGCCAAAAATGCAATTTTTGCGCATGAGTAAAATACTTGTATTTTTGCGAATATCGCAAATTGTTATAAGGAAAAAATGTTAAGAATTAAAAATTACTTTTAAATGGGCAATTTTGTTAATTTCCAAAATAAAAAAATCTTACAATTTTTGCTGCGACAATCGAGAAAATTTCATTTTGTACATTAGTGCATTATACATTCTTCTTGTTTTTATAACAATAAATTTATAAAGTTTATTGAAAACTGTCCTACGAGATTTACAAATTTAAAATGTAGTGCGCTTATGTGGAAATCTAAAATTTCACCGTTATCGCAGAAAAATAGTAAAAATATTTTTGTAAATAAAAAAATTGCATTTTTATTTCTTACCAGTTTTTTAAACAACTTTTGACATTAGCAAAAATACAAGTACTTTACTCTTAAGCAAAAAAATATATTTATTGTCAAACCTCGTAGACGACTAATACAATTTGATATCTGATGGTTGGTTTTTAGGTTTTAAACAATGCAGAAGAATATTTTTTTGTAAAATCAATAATTAAAAAGTTTTCCATATGACGCCAACTTAAGTAGACAAATTGTAGAATATTTTTAATATTATGTCTCGTTTTCATTTTATTTGCACTGGTCTCATAAGCACCGTTTGTTATCCACCTACAGGTTAACTCTTCAACTTTTATTTCAACGAATGCCATACAACTGTTGTAATTTAAAACATAATATTTATTTTGTTAAAATGAAACATATTTAAATTAAGAAAATAAACAAAACTTTTCCAATTATAATTAGTAAACAGAGTAATTTTCGTTTGCGAATACAGATTGGGAAAGTTTTCCAATTTTAAATAAAAGTGTATCATAATCTAAAAACGACAAAAAACAGCATCGAGTTGGTTTCGAGGATTTATTATGTCTTGTCAATATTTAAAAACAAATAAACATTTTGTAACTAAAAATATAAATTTGTTTAAAGCGTCTCAAAATTTAATGCCTTAATAACTCGTTACTCTTTACAGGGTATGCTTGAGTTAAGTCTTTTATAGAAAATTCAGTTTTATAAATGTTACGCTACCCCCATTTGCAAGGCTAAAATTTCCAGTTAAATTTACTAGTAAAAACCGCAATACGCTATTTTGCGTCGTTTCCTCGCTATTTTTTGTTTCTTTCTTTTCTTTAACCCATTTTAATTTTTTTATTTATAGAGATGTTTTAATTATGTAAGAAACATTTTTACAACAACTTTTTATGCTTTTTATTCTTTATTTTATAAGTCATTTTGTAATTATTAATATGTTTTACATTTTTTTTAAAGGACACCGTGTATATTTTTGTAGTTTTAAAATGGTCATAAAATTGTCTTTTTAAAAAGCTCAGTTTGTATTTTTAAATTCATTTTAGAGAAATTGCTTATTATGTCAAAAATTATTGTTATTGGGTAGAAAGATGGCCATAAAAAAGTATTTGTGTTTTATTCTATAAAATTATAATTTACCTTTTGAATTTCATTGAGTCCAATGCCGCAATAATTTACTCTCTAACTAGTCCTGAAAGTGCTACTTTCCCGCCCGCAGTTGACCAGTAACGAAGTTCGGTCAAGCTGTCAAGTTTGGAAAAGGTACATTCGGTATGTGTGAACGCTATTTTTTTACGAGCGTAAAGAATCATTTTTTTTAATTTACACAATGCTACCTAATACCCTACTTGCACTTATTATTATTGTTGGTAAATGTACAATTTGTGGTATTTTGCAGATAAATAGCGGACTGAAGGATTTATTTTTTGTTGTGAAAATATTGGTGTCTGCGGAATGTATTTCTTTCACCTCTTAAGTTGGCTTAACCAAAGCAAACATTTTTATAACATGGAGTGTAGGAAAATCATTTATTACCACTCGCTAATATTTGGTTTAAATGTTTGTACTTTTCCGCACTAGTGCGGAAAAGAAGTGAGGACAAATGACACTTTCAGAACTAAAATGCATGCGGAAAAGTGTACTTTTTTACACGCGAGTAGAAAAATCATATATAGTTTTATTTAAATAAAGCAAATAACTGTAAAAATATTTTAATTTTTAGAATAGACCAATTTATTCCGTTGAAATTTTATCGTAAGGACTTTGTAATTATGTAGGTTTTAATTATCGCATGATTTTATTCAACCAAAAATAATTACGTACTGTTTTGGTGCAAACATTTTCAAAATATCGAAACTCTGTCCCCAAAATTTTAAACCGTGATTAACGCGTGATATCGCGCTTCTGTACAGCTATTTGTTAAAAGGAAATGATTTAAGTTAAAATTTATGTTTTATTGCTTTTTATTGTTTATTTAACAAATAGCTGTACAGACAAGTCAATATTACTCGTTTAAAATTTTCACAGTTTAAAATTTTGCATATGTAACTTGGACAGAGTTTAACAGTGCCGTACCTGGGTATTGTGTTTCACCGTGCAGAAAGAAGAAATGCCGCCCCCACAGGTACAAAAATAAACAAGAAAAAAGGGCTTTTTGCCGAGATGCCGCTAGTAAGCCCTTTATTTTCCAAAACGCCGCTCCCTAATTTGTGCCGCCCCGTGCAAGTGCACCTGCTGCACCCCGCCAGGAACGGCCCTAAGTACAAAACATTTCGTAAAAATGTCTTTACTGTATTTTGATCAGTTTTCCCTAGTGTAGCAAGGTTATTTTTATAGAATAAATAAAAACAGTTATACATTAGAAGTAAAGTACACAGAAAAATCTAAAAGAACTATTTACTGTGTTATTGAGATGGAAAAACTAATATTTGCGATAAAACTTTCTTTAATTAAAAACATTTCAGTGCTGTTTAGAAAATAAATCCAACTAGACAACACTTCCAGGAACTGTTCAGTATTAGCAAAGTCGATTATAGGAGCTTCGTAAGGAGCACGTCGTTGCCATCCAAGTTTCTACTATGAACCGTCGCGACGCATACATGTTGTACAGCAGTTTGAGAAAGTTATGTGATTCCTCAATTGATATTTTTAGGTAAAATAGCATTAAAAAACTAGACCAGTATATAGGCAAGAAGCTAATCCTTAGGGGTTGGTTGGTAAGAAGGGGTTGTTCTTGCGACCATGTTTGCACTGCAGCTTGTTGATTTATTGTACACCCTCTCTTGTTCCAAAAGTTCGCTGCCTGTTATTAGGTAGGTCTAGCAGATTTTTACCAAGATGATCTTGAGAAAGAAAAATTCCGCTATGTAGGTTTCCAAACAAACTATGTTTTTGCTTGTCAGTGCATTGCACATATATATTATGTACGAAGCTGTTTTCTTCTTTTTCCCGCAAAGCCTGCATGTTATCACCCCTATTCTGTAAGAGTTTCTTTAGATGACAGTGGTCCGTCAAAAGCTCTACTACTTGCTTTAACTGAGTACGCCCGAGTTGGAGGATCTCAGGTGTTAGTTTCTTAAAAGGATCGCTTAGTGTCTCCTTAGAATACAAAGTAATGTATGCCAACAATCTAGATGTTATTGTTGGGACCATTTACAAATAGTTAATTTCATCACCTATTAAGACAGTCTACGAGCTGGATTTGGATTAAACCTTTTGATGCCGTAGCTCTTGGTGGTCAATCAAATCGACTTTATTCTACCACACTCGCACTCTATATTCAAGAAAACACGCTTGAAGTCAATCAAATTGATCGCCTATAAGCGAGGTCTCCGACCGTGTCGAATTGTACCAAACGTTTTAAAAGTCGCACATAACCCTAAAATAAATTTAGGTGTTTGTTTTATGGTTTTTTACAATATTAAAAAAATATAATATTAGTTAGTTTTAGTTAACTGTCCAACAAGTGTGACCTTGATTTTTGCAGGATTCCCAATGGTATAAGGCTAATTTGTTATTGAATTTTTTAGTTTAGATAAATTGGTCACATATTTTTGCTTTACTAATTTTAATTATTTACAGTAGGAAACATTGATAGCTAATTATTAAAAAAAAAGGTTACATTACTCTTCAAAAAATTTAATATCATGAAAGGAGGAAGTATCCGATAGACATAATAACTGCTAATGCAATAGTGAAAAATTGACTTCAAGAGTAATAGAAAATAAATTTAATTCGAAACATAACCCTTTTTTTTCGTGTTAAAAACAATAATTAAAAACTAAATTGCTCAATAATGATATTTCGTAAATCTCCTTCTTCATCTTGCACAGTTAAACAGAGAAGTATTAGTACACATATAGACATTTTTACGAAAATTTCTTAGTCAAGTGCAATTATCGACTTCTTGAGTAGAAGTTTACGATAGAAAGCAAGGTGTAGAATTCTATACTGGTTAAGCAGGTAGGTATAGGCATCTCAAGGCGCGCTTGTGGCGGCTTCGGTTGTATAGGCGAGCGTCGATCACCGGAGTTAAGCAGTGAAATGCGCGCCCATAATTTGGATGGGTGTTCGGCGACAGCGGTGTTTCGGGCAGCGGCACACGGTGTTCTGCTCGGGGATGCGGACCGAGCAACAACCATCCAAGTTATGGAATAAATGGTGTGTGAATGAGAAGGAGTAGGGGTCAAGGTACAATAAGCCTTCAGGCTGCAGTGCACCACCTAGGGGGCGGTCGTCGGACCTGGGTAGGATGACCCCGAAAGGGTGAAAAAAAAATAGGCATCTCCTAAAAATATTCTGACGTATAAAGAGTGATCCAAAAAACAATTTTGTAGAAACTAACCTTACAGCAATAACTTTTTTTGAACACTCTATAGATATACATTAAAATACTTTCAGGACATGCTTACTTGAAAACTCTACAAATCTTATATAATACTGTTTGTCATATCTTGTTAAATTACAGAAATATTGGACTTCCTCGGACCATTGGGCACTCCAAAATGTTTGTTTGCCAAGGGCTTGGAACTGTCATGACGACTTAGGAAATATTTTTTAATAGGTACTTAAGTAACACATTTTAAAATTTAGCTTTGACAAAACCTTTAATACCTGGTCCACCCAAGCCACTATGAGTCAAACTTTATAGTATCCCATCTATTCTCTATGTTGAGAGCATGTACTGATAAACAAGCTTTTACAAAATTAGGAAGGACTGCCGCTCATGGGCTCTTATACTATCATTTATTGTATTTCTTTTAACGTGTAAAACCATTTTTTGATCGATCAGAACTGCTTTAAAATGAACACAAAAAAAGAGGATTTAACCGTTGACATAACATGTATAACACTTGACAGATTGGTTGTTCTTTGTTTGGTTTATGTTTCAGGCTCTCTGCACATGGCCCTTAATAAATAAATGCATTACAAAACCATTTTGCATTTTGTTTACAGTGTGTGATTTATATGTTTGTATCTGGTTTTTACACGGGAAAATTAGTGTTACCCAAGTAATTTTAGAACAAACATGAATTTGTTTAATATTAGATTTGTGGAGGAGGTTGAAAAACGTCCTGTACTTTGTAATTATACTTTATAAGAATATTTGCGAAAAAATACCCAGAAAGAGTTTAAAATAAAATAGCAAAACGAGTCAACCTGTCAGGTAAGAAAATATTTTATTCTTTGTTTGTAAAATAATGTTCGGTAGGATTCAGGCTTTTGCATACTTGTCTTGGAGGGCTCTATTCTGGAACTCTTTGACCAGATAGGATAATCCAAAAGGGTAGGTTTTGCCTCGTTGCGGTCAGATTTGGGACTATTTGCCCTTTGACATATGTCATTAGGGTTAGAACACTTCGTGCCCCTCCTGCAATGATACTGCATAGGAGGCAAGGGGAGAGGAAATAGAGCTGAACTATTTTATAAAAAGAACACTTATGGTGTCGTTCCAGGCGATTCAAAAGCATTAAAGAAATACACCAAGCCTCGTCTGTTAAGTAGCTTTTTATTTAAATTATCAATTTAGAAAAATAAAAATAAAATTCTTGAGGGACAAAACTAAGATTTGACAAATTCAGTATCATAATTTGGTAGAAAAAAATAGGTTACTTAATCTATTTATGGAAATTTTCTTTAAAAAGAACTTTTAAAAGAATCAGTTAATTAAAGGAATACACATTTACATATATATTTGTTGTGGTGTGCGTGATACCACAGAAAACATTTTTATTAGTATAGTGCGTGCAGAAATTTTAACTGATGACAGATATGTATATTCAAATGGATGATTTCTGAGTTATTTTTGAGGTAATTTATGACTATTGGGCCATTACTATTTTTAATATATTGATTTACTGCTTAGTTTATGGCTTTCGTAAAGTAATAAGAAAATATAATATTTTTTAATGCTAACCAATTGTAAAAAATGGTTTTTAAAACATTAGTTAATATCTTGGTAATTTTTTAAATTTTATTAATCACAAGACTTAAGAAATAACCGTATGTGATTTATACGTTTACGTTTTTTTTTTTAAGTTAAAAATTGCTTGACATATTTCGGGGTGATCGTAAAAAAATGAATTTTAAGAACAAATGTCAAAGACTTTTTAGACCCTTTACTGTCTAATGAGTCTAAGCTGTTAAACCAGAAGTAACAATGACATGATTTAAGAAACCAAGTGAAGCATTTAGTAATTTTCAATAATATCGGCGTTAGAACAAAAAAAAAAGGGTTTATGGATTTTTTTAAATTAATTATTAAAGATAGGTTCTTGATCAGTCTGTACTGGGTGTTTCATAATATGTAGTCAATCTTTCAGAATCTTATAAAACAAATAAAAATAACATGAATTTCCTATAATTTTTTCTTAAACCCCTTGTTACTGAGATATGTGCTCACTGTTAAATTCAGAACTATTTAGAAAAGTTTACTTTTCCTGGGGGATCCTAATTAGTTAGTTAGTGTTAGATTGCCTACATTTCTGTTTAAATAGGACAGGAAATAAAGCATTATACATGGCAATTTTTCGGTCCTGCATGGAAGAACTTAAAATTTTAACAGAAGTGGGAAATAGCCCAAGAAACAAAATCTATATTGAACCGAAGGGCGCCAAAATCCTGAAGACCCTTTTGGGGGTCTATATTTTTTTATATTTTTGCAACAGAAATTGATTAAAAAGTGATTTTTAGCAAAAAATATTTTCTGTATCTTTTTCATTAAACTTAAACTTTTTAAATAATTTACAATAAAGAGTTAAAATTTTTCAACAAAATAATAGACGATTTTAATGGGGCTTTTTCGAATGACTCAAAAATTATGCATTTTATTTAAAAAAAACTATAAAAAAGCCAAAATGTAGGTTTTCTTAAAAAAAACCTAATTTTAGGAAAATTTAAGCATAATGTGTAAAACGATGTGTCACAATTCCATATTCTTCAACATTTTTTTTTCTGAGTAACTTCAAGATTAGTTAAAAAAGGCAAGGTTAGTTTATATTTATAAGGTTGCGACATAGTATCCTCAACTTTTAGGCGGTTCGAGGTCGGGGACGCAAGGAAGGGCACTTCACGGAGAAAAGTTGGCAAGACTGGGTAAAATCAAAGCCGATGATCAATCCAGTGGTGTCTAGAATTTGCGCATCTCATTTTGCATTGTTTTGGAAGTGATATTTGTTAAAGATGTAATTCCAAATGTTTTTTATTTAAAGTAAAAGAATTTACAACTTATTAATAAATAAAAACTGTTGTGTAAACGGAGATGTGACGTCATAACACGTCAAAGCAATATGGCCGAATGTCGTGACCTTATATAGACCGACTTTGAAAAAAGGAAAAAAATAAAGAGCTTTAAATGGAAACTTTTTTATAACCTAAATTTTTCTGTGCGTAGATTTTTAGTAGGTACAGTGAATATTTGACAAGATGTAGTCGTTTAAAACCTTTATTTATGAACGAGCAGCACCTTTTTCGAGCACTTTAAAAACCAAGGGATCTTAAGAAATTTTCTTTTAAAGCCTCGTAGCTTCTAAAAGTCTTCACAAAAACTTCTTTAAAGAACTTTCTATTATTAAAAATAAAGAAGACATAAAAAAACAATCATTTTTTTTCCAAAAATTAGAATAGGCCACTTTGAAGCATCATAAACTAAGTACATAATATTTTTGAAATTTTTGCATTTTTAAATGGTTAAACTTCTTGACCGTTTTATTAGTACATGTATAAATACTGACTTTATTTTTATCATAACTGACCTAATTTTAATTCCAGATACTTCTTTTTAAAAGTCTGATTATGTACTTGTAAAAAGTTTAATAAATTCTCCTTAAAAAATGCAGCATTTTTTCTGATATTTGACCTTGAATGTATAAAATTTTGCATTCGGCAAAAAAGCTAACAATTAACACTCCGTTTCTAAGTTCGTATTGGCGGTAAAAAAATATAACAAAAGAATTTTGTTAATCTTTTAAAATCTACAATTTTGCATTCCATAGTTTTCTTAATTAAATGCATAATTTTCGAGTTATTGCAAGAAACTTATTGGGTCAGATGAATAAAGCTAAGCAAATCCTTTCACCCAAACTAATAAGTGACAAAACATACAAAGTTGCCTAAAACCAATAAAACAAATACTATAATATTAGCTTTTGCTTAACTATATTTACTTGACCCATTAGACCGTCGATTTTTTCGTCAAAAAATTGTTTCTTTTAATCGCATTTGCAAAAAGCTTGAAAAATATTTGTATTTAAAAAAAAGGTTTGGAACATTTTTTGCTAAAAATCACTTTTTAATTGATTTATGTGGTTAAAATGTAACAAAAAATTTCCACCCCATAGGGAGGGGGGAATGTGTGTCAACCACCCCCAGGGTTTTATTGCCCTTCAGTTTAATATAGATTTTGATCCTTCGAATATTCTCTACCTTCTAATAAAATTTTAAGGTAATCCTTGCAGGACTAGGTTTTACCTTTTTTGAGCTTTTTTCCTGTACTAAAATGTTGGATTTGTTTTAAAGTTGATTGTAAACGCAATTCAGCCTTTTCAAATAAAGTTTTGTTCTATTTGTTAAATCTATAACGAATTAAATTTTTAGTAGCTATAAATAAAATAATGGCACATTAATTCAAAAGGAGAATATCGATTAATTTTAATATGTTTGTTACAATATTGGACATCTAATTACCCTTGGACACAGAAATCGATTATGCTATTGTGAGTTGTATGTATATTGAACGGCCTTATTTAGTAGAGTAAGGCTATAATATACTGTTTAAATTGAGTGGATATAGAAATCGGTAGTGTTATATAGGGTACCTTAGAAATACATAATTACATAAAAGCAAATAAGTGAATTGGGGTTAACTAGATTCATAAAAAATGGCTTAAGTTAGTTGGTAGGGGGATCTAAAAATATTAATCATTTTTCCCTATTTCAGAAAACATGTTATTAATTTTTTATAAAGAGTGCATTTCTTTACTATCTTTAATGTATATCTAATTTTAAACAAATCAATTTTTAAAACTTTAAAAAATGAAATTAACAAGCTGCAATGCCGAAAGCAGAGAAAAGCGACTCGCACCAGCGGTTAATTTATATGCTAGTTTTTCATGGCGAATTTTACAAATAAGTAACAATAAGACAAGACCTATATGTAGACTAACAGCCAGTAAGCGGCAGACCTTCGTCATTTTACACCGGACGACACAGGATGTTGTTTTGTTGACCATCAACATATGTATTTTAAAGGCAAGTACCCAAAATTTTGTTCTATATTTACATTCCTAATAAAATTCTCTTTTTAGTAATATATACAGGGTGTTTAAATATAAATGTATAGAAAAAAATCATGTACCATCATTATTTCTAAATATTTTTTTGCTAAGTAGGCTGTAGAAATAAAAAATGCCTGTTTTACTTTCACAGGTGTTAATATATTTAATTTCTTTTATAGGTCACTTACACTCCGTAATTTGGACTTTTAATGTTATTAATGAGGGACATTTTGAAATTTTTTAAACATTTTAAATAAAAACGCCCCTATTTCATTTAATTTTTAAAATCTGCACTAAAATTCCTTTTAAACGACATTTTACAAAATTATGTTTATTTTTAAGGTGGAGGCCATAGATAATTTATTTTTTGAATTCGGGTATTTGGATGTCGTGAATAAATAATTTTTGTTCGCCATCTTAAAAATAAAATAAAAAGGGGTGTTTTCAAGTAAAATGTTTAAAAAATTTAGAATTGTCTCTTATCAATAACAGTAAACACTGAAATTACAAAATGTAAGTGATTTATTAAAGAAAAAAAAATACCCGTAAAAGTAAAATAGGCCATTTATTTCCTTTCAAAGCCCACTTAGCAAAGAAAAAATATTGGTATAATATACAGGGTATTTGTTAAAAAAATCTTCTCTACACATTTTTGGCTTACTCTGTATCTGCAATTTTTTTTTTTGACGGTTTGGATAATTTTGTTAAACTTATGTATTTAAACTTTCTTTCTACTTTACATAATAAACGAGATAGGCGCTTTCTAAATATACGGACCAACCCTAAACAAACAAAAATTTTTACCAGTATTGTAGTAAAAAATTGCACTTTGTATGATTGTACACTGTATCATTAAAAATTCGTATGACAAAAGTATTTGACATAATTTTGATATAAGTACAGGGCACCTATTTAAGCTACTAAAAAGTACGTTTTAAATACCTAATATAAAAGTTTAATAAAACTTTAAAATAAAAAATAAAAAACATTTTTTAGCTTCAGACATAATTGTCGATGCATGCATTACATACATTTAATTAAAAGTACAAATACGCGATTTGACAAACAGGAATATTGCATGCTTACAAACGATTTACTAGTTGAACTTGTAGTTCCAGCGTTATTATTATTTATGATTTTCTCATTTACATGAATTTTTTTAAAACAAATATATTTAAGGTATAAAGTAAAAAATACAAGTTATTGTCAAAATAATATAAAGACCTAAAAATTTTAGTTAAAAAGGTATTAAAATTATTTGCTAAATGCTAGTTAGGAATTCAAAAAAAAGTTTTTTAACAAAAATCTTAGCCAAAATTTAAATATGGTTTAAATATATCGCCGCTTATTGAAAAGACTTTATTACCAGATGCCCTTAAAGGTATATAAGATAGTGTAAGCATTATTTTGGTTTAGGTTGTTAGTGTCAAAAAGCCCAACGATTAGTTAAAAAATTTAACAAATTTGCTTTTATTTATTCACATTTTTAAAAGTAAGTTGACTTTAGTGTGCTTTAAAGGGTTATATCCAGTTAGAATACAGAAAAACGTATGTTTTTAAAGATTTTTTAATGTAATTTTAACAAAATTTCTAGAAATATATTTTATAGTATACTTTTAACAATAAATATTTTACCATATTGAATTTGTCAAAAAAATATTTTGAAAGCCTCTATAGCCGATGTCCGGATGCTCCTCTAAAAAAGACGTTTTGCGGTGACCATTATACCTTTTAAACGGATAAAATGCAAAAAGAAAACCCAACGTATCCAGTTTTATAAATGTATAATCTATAAATTAATCAAAGGAATAAGCAAAAACTTGTTTTAAAAAACGGCGGTTTCTTAAACAAAAGCTTCTTCGGACCCCAAATTTAGGTCTTAAATTTTATTAAATACTAATATTTATAGTAAAAAAACCTTCAATTAATTAGTAAAAGCTATATCTAAGAAGCTTGTGTCACAATTTAAGAGCGATCGGTTTAGTAGTTTTCAAGAAATTGTGACACCGTCTTTGAAAACACTGTTTTGAGAAAGACGCGTTTAAAGCTTTAAGAAACCTATGCAGTTAGTTGAAACATTTTTACAAATACGCGAATTCCGAAACTCTTTGACGGATTCCTTATTTTTAGGAAATATACTAGAATATATAGGCACTTGAAATATGCTTAAAAAAGTCGATTTTCTCAAAATTGCAAGGGGTTTTTTTTTAGGTTTATAAATATTTTTGTCATAGAAGATAATGTTATTAAGATTTTCCAAAACATTTTAATAACTTTAATAGAAGCTAGGAAGCATTTGGCCATATTTTTTAATTTTAAGTAACCTTTCTATAAAACAGTTTGCTTTTTTTTTTGACCGAATCTTTATATCCTTTAACTTTAATCTAACTACTGCTAATAATGTTGAAGATCATGTATCAACGTCTATAAAGAATAAATCACATGCATTGTTATTAATTTTTTGCACACTTAAGAAAGACCTACTAAAGACAGATGGGCCGGACTACTGGCCCTTCGCCTGGCTTGTAAACAAGTCAGAGTGCGTCCATTAGAAGCGGGTCGCATCGGAGCAGACGGTTGGGGATTTATGTGTTGAAAACATTTTCCGTCCGACCGTCCGTCTTTAGTGAACGCGTACGTTTAAAACACAACACTGTTGAGGGTGCCCTTCCATTTTTGGTCTATTTTAATCGCAAATAACTTTAGAACTAATAAAGTTATCAAGATGAGGTTTTTGCGGCGAGTCTTATTTTTTTATCTTTTATCTTTTTTGCCTTTAAGTTGTAACTTAGCCTAAATGGCGACCTTCTTAAAAATGTAAAATAACCTATGAGTATTTTAAAAAATAATTGATTTATTAAACTCTAAAAAATTGACTGCATGACAATAAGGAGTCTCATTTAAAAATTAGCAATTAAATATAATATTTGGTTATAAAAAAATTTGCTTCATACAAGGTTGCAAAACAAAATAGGGTAATAAATTTTAGGATTATTCACGAAATTGACAAAACTTAATAAAGGGGTAATCAACTTCAACTGCAACTATTATTTTAAAAATAACGTATAACTTTGTTACTGTTTTTTTTTGTTACCTTGTATGTTTTTAATTTTAATCGTCAAATAACACTTTTAATTGTTATTCAGTCAATTTTTAGAAGTCATTAATTCATAATTATTGAAAAACCATGGCCCCTGTACATTAAAAAAAAACAAAGGACTGCATCTTTAGAATATAGAAAAATATACAAGGTGTCCAAGAATATGTGGGCAATCTCTCGGGTTCATATAGAACAGATAAAAATAATGTGACAAGTTCATTTAAAATATTTTTCTGGAGTCCCTCTTTACAGAGGTCTGTGCCCTTAAAGGATTAAAAATCTTTTTTTCTGAATAATTTTTGTTGTATCACTTGATGTAATGAAATAATTAGTAGTATTGTTTAAAGGTTAGTCTGCCCCTGGCAAACTTATGAAGGCAAATGTCTTACAAGGATACAATTTTAAAGAGTCCTTACTTGTATTTATAATATTTAAAAAATATTTCATTATACTATAAGTGCTATAAAAGTTATTCAAGAAGAACTGATTTACAGCGGCGTCCTTTAAGGGCTCAAATCTCTGTAAAAGGTTCTTTAGGAAAAAAATTTATATGAACTTGTCACACTATTTTACGTGTTTTATATGTATCCGAGAGATTGCCCACATATTCTTGGACATCCTGTATAAGGTGTTTTGTTTAAAATAACAAGTTTGTCCTAAATTGGAAAGTCGGCCATTTAATTTTTGTGCTAACAGAATGTCACAACCAAAAGGCGAGGATATGATAAAAAAAACTTTAAAAGAATCTAAGACCGATTTTAAAAATTCTCTTATTATTATTATCAAACATCAGGGGTGCATCCAGAATCACATAGGGTAAAAGTTACCCTTTACATATTGGGGGAAGGGGGAGCTATAAATAGTTCTGGTTAGCTTTTTTATAATATTTTTAATAACAAATAAAGAAAAAAGATTTACCCTTAATGTGACAGATTTGCATGACTGTCTGTAACGTTTTAAACCAATCAAATACACGTCCGTGTGCTTTTTATTGTAGTCTCTAAAAGAGGTACTGGTAATGTTTTTAGTATGTTTACCTATTTAATAGTAACAATTATAAATAAGAAAGGCAAAAAATAAACTAAAAAGTAAAAAACAAACCCTTTAAAATAAATAAATCGACTTCAAAAAATTAATAGAAATCACTAAAAAGTTTAAAAAATAAATAAAAATAAACAAGCCGGGTTTCATATGCGCTAAACTACTAATTGTTAATAACTAAATTAGCAAAAGCTTTTTATACTTTAATACCAAATGGTATTACTCGACTTTATTTTTTTTTATTATTAATTTAAACATTTTAGTAAGTTGTCTGTTTTTAAAGCCGGTTTAATTCTTTTTAAAAGTGTCTATGATTAATTTATTTATTATGATTTTTTATTGCGCTTAAAATGGTTCAAAATATATAGATGGCACAATTATAAGTAAAATCACTAAAACGGCAGATTAAAAATATAAAAGTATTTTTAAATACATTTTTTTGTTTGATATTGTCCCTTGTACCCGTATTTTTCCATTATGTTTATTTATTGCCAGCTTAAACTCTGATCTATGCAAAAATAAGTGATTTATGACTTCGATGTTCTGTAGCCAGATGCCTCAAGTTTACGATGTTCTGGAAAAATTTATTTCCAGGGAGCAATCATAACTTTTCTGTGAAGCTTAACCCAAGAAAAAGTCTAAATTGTAGTTTAAAGTTAAAAGTAAAGAAAAATCTGTAGTTTTTGATTTATTCAGGGTTATTTACGGTGAATTTTCTAATAAAAAATATCTCGAAAAACACTATACTGGGTTAGTAAAAAGTACTACAACTCTTAAACATCTTTAAAACTGCTAAAGCGACATATACCAAATTTAATACCTGGAAGGTATCGGGCATGAATTAATAGTGATATCGGCACCATTGCCAGATCTCCCTGTTTCGTGCTACACCTATCTTTTTACTTTTTTATATTAATGGGAGTGATGTCCCATTTATTTTAATTACAATAAATTGCGCAGGCTAAATTTAATGGGTCTACAATATTTTAAAATTCTATTTTTACTAGCTTTAAAGAGATGACAACACTACATTTTAGGTAAAAAGTTCAGATGCGCTCAAATATCTCAAAAAACAACTTAAGCTGCGTTTATAAATTTTGGCATTTAAGGTTTTCGGGACAAGTAGAATTAAACAGTGATACTGTCATTGTTGCCTGATTTTCCAGTTTTGCTCTACATGTAATATTTTTGATATTTTAAATGAAATGCCAAATTTATTTTATTTGCATTAAAAGGTGGTGCCAACTTTAGTAAGATTCCAATTTTTTAAAATTAGTTACCAGTTACCAAGATATGTCAACACCGCAATTTTATTAAAATTTGGCAATAATGCTGATATCATTGATAAATTAAGTATGCCGAAAAACGCCTAAATATTAAATTTTGTAAACATAGCTTTAGCGGTTTTAAAATTTACACCCTAAATTACTTTTTGCGAAAAGTGTTGTGTATTATATCGCAACAACTAATACAGATGAAATTTTGAAAATTTGGAGACACACTTAATTTAATTTGTCCAATTTATTGCAATAAAAATAAATGAGGCATTTCATTTTAAAAACCGAAAAAAATACGTTAGCACGAAACTGGGAAACTTGACGACAGTGCCGACATCACTATTTAATTTTTAATTTTTGCATGTCCAAAACACTTTATATACCAAATTTGGTAAATGTAGCTTTAGCGGTTTAAAATATATTTAAAAGTTTTGGTACTTTTTCTAACACATATTTTTTTGAATTTTGGCACTAAGTTTAAAATTTATCAGTCTTTTTAGATCAAACATTTAATTTTTACGGGACATAAGGTTATACCAGAAGAACTTATAAAATTGCCCATTTTAAATGGATCACCCTGTATACTATTACATTTTGTATACACAGGAGGTTGTAGATATTCTATTTTTTTAAACACCTTGATTTTTTTATAAATAATTAAGGTTAAGCTATTTATTTTGAAATAAAATAATAAGTATTTTAAAGATATGCTCTACATTGGTTGGGTAAAGTTATTTATTCTATGGTGTTTTTTATTGGGTACACCCCAAAATCTATCTAGATGAATGGGACCCCTTCGGTCCTGTTCCCGAGGTACACTAGCTGACCCTGTTTAGCCCTATTAATCCCCATGAACTTGCCGGTCGCCTGAAACCAAATAATGAAAAACCTGCCATGACACAAATGTCAAACTATTTTCAGAGTTTGCAAAACTTTTTTTATTATTTGGTTTAAGGTGACCGGCAGGTTCATAGGGGTCAATAGGGCTGAACAGGGTCAGCTCATATACCCCGGGCTAGGACCGAAGCGATCCCATTCTTTCTAGATAGATTTTGGCGTGTATCCAATAAAAAAGACCATGAAATAAAGGATTTTTATTTTAAAAAATATACATTTTTTTTTGGTCTGCAAACGTCATTTTTAACAAATTATTTTAAACATATTGAAATAGCTAAAATCTAACTATATGACATGGTACACACAATTTGCTTAAGCTGCGTCCAGACTCGCAACCATTCGCCAAACATCCGTCCAAACAAACCAATCGATTTTCGCGCTCCTTTGATGCAAAAACACGACAAGCTCTAAATCACCGAGGAATCATATCCCATCCCGAACGACATGAATTCCGTTCACGTCCACGTCCGCGCGATATGGGGCTATGTGGCGCGCTACTCGGCGCGGCGAATTGTTGCAAGTCTGGACGCAGCATTAGATTTAGCTGATTTAAATTAAGAAACAGAATGTTTTATTATCGTTAATTTGTTGATAAAAATGGATATCCAAATCCAGTTAAGAAAAACACCAGAATTGACAGAAATTGTAAAATTTTAAACGGAATCCATAATGACAACCCCTTAAACACAACACAAGTTAAAGTACTGTTATTGTTCATTGCATTTATTAAATAAATAAATATGATACTTAAAGAAAATAAATGAAAATGAATCCCTACTGTCGTAATACCATAGGAAAAAAGAACTTCCCTTTTCGACAGTTAAGAAAAGAAACTCCTGCTTATATGTGATTCAGCTGGACTTTATTTACTGACTAGATTCACCTGCCTTACAGGACTTATTAAAGTGGCTGTACCGGGCCCATGGTGAATAACATGAAAAGCAAGAGTCTTCTTAAAACAATGTCAAAGTTAAATCTTACCGTCGAACAATGACACATGTTCATGTATATGACTCTTGCTTTTCGTGTTATTCACCATGGATCCGGTACAGCCACTCTAATAAGCCCTGTGAGGCAGGCGAATCCAGTCAATAGAGAGGATACAGGTGAATGACAGAAAAGCAGGAATTTTTTCTTACCATAGAAAATAAAGATTTCTTTCAATACAGTTTTCGACAGAGGCGCTTTATTTTAATGACTAGTGCAAAATTTAATATTGTAATAATATTAAGAATATTTTATTTAAAATTAACAAGTTTAAATATACTTTCGGTAAAATCGGAAGATCCAGCAACCTGAGATCGATGATAGGACAGCCACAGTAAATAACCCTGTATACAGGATTGACTACTTTAACCTTTCAAATAATCTTTATTAATATTTAATTTTGACATCGAGAAATCTGATTTAAACAAACTAATTTGTTTTCTAGCCATCATTTGTTCCAGTCACTGTTGCCTTTTGTTCGACCACAAGTTTCGTGTAATTAATGAAGGTAGTGCGTGACAAAGTGCTAGTTAATTCTAGAGGTTTTAACTTAAAGGTTGCTATCAAAATATGTGTTCTTATCATACATTTGGTGGCACCTTGGGTGCTGGAATTTATAGTTCTGGCTGTGAAAGGGACATTAGGTGGCTCATTTTACACATTATCTTCTGTTAGGTAATATACGAGGCTTTGTCAAATTCTGTCCCTACACATAAGGAAAATCGTACAGCATATAATTAAAAGCATAAATATAGTTTAAAAAAATCAAAAACAAGCTTTTTAAGCATTAAACTAAAAAGTTAAAAATAATGTTTAAAATAATTCTTAAATAATTATAAACGAAAAAAACCTAAAATTATTATAAAAAAGCGCCGGGTTCTTGACCTACGATAAACATGGCCCAAAGCGCCCACGCCTTTTTACAATAATACTAGTATTAGAAGATCCGAATAGGAGGCGACCTTCATCCATTTGTTTACCGGATAAAAACTATTTTATATTAAAGATAGTATTTAAACACAGGTATCGTCATAGGGTTGTCTAAAAAAATTAGGTAAAGGCCTTATTTAATTAAAAAAAATAACCTTAAAATTTTTGACACACCTTGTTTAATAGCAAACCCCAAATTTTTAAATACGTGCGTATGCTAATTAATAAAATATATATTTTTAAATAATACAGAATGTACAATTTTTTTTTAATTTAAAATTTAAAAATTTTTCACACTTTTATTTATAAAATCAAAAAAACAAAATGTACTAATATGTTTGTACTGCCATGTACAATAAAAAAATAACTGACGTTATACAGGGCCAATTAAAAGTTTTAAAACTTACTCTTGTTAATTGGTCATAGCTTTGGCCTATTTTTATTAGGCAACCCTATGGTAATACTTTTGCTTAAATATTATCTTTAAAATAAAACAGTTATTATTCGGTAAACAGTCGGGTAAAGGTCGCTTCCAATTCGGATCTTAGACTATATTATTTTTTTTTATTATGGTTTGAATGATTATTTTAAAAAATATTTTATACTTTTTAGTTCGATGTGCTTTATAAGCGTGTTTTTTGGTTTCTGTAAACTACATTTATCTTCCACTTTCTAGGTTGATATATTGTGAGACATACATTTTTTTTTTCATAATTTTTTGTCATTAGTATTGTAAATCTCCAACAGGGGATGTAAGTAATACTGATGCAAGTAGTTAAGTAAATCTTCAACAGAGGGTGGACAGTTGAAGAAAACGTTACATGCATACAAACATACATACGTACAAGTGAAGCTAATAAAACCGTGGTAAAAAAGGAGTTTGTTTACGGAACTTTTACGAACACTTCATTTGGTCCAGTTTTTCTCTAAGTGTGTTATTCTATTTAAAAATATATATTTTGTGTTTAAATAATAACCTAAGAATATTAAGCCGTTTCTACAAATGTAAACCAAGGTAGTAGAGTACCTAATAAGGTCGGCGAAACGGTCAAGAAAATTCAGCGTAAACCTCAGCTTGGTACAATGGATTAAATAATAATAATAATAATAATAATAATAACGTTTATTAATTCACTCTGTAGTTTTACAAATATAAACATATATAAAAACATAATATTCTTATATTTAAGTGAATTAAAGGGTGGAATTTCAGCATCCCAAACAGAAGTTGGGTGCTGTTGGACCCTAAAAATATTCTTCGTAGTAACTGTTATAATTTTTTTCTTTTTAGAAAAGAATAAATAAAATAAAGTTATAATACAGACAGCAAGGAAAGTAAACAATAGATAAGAAAACAGGTAATAAAGAAAGAAAAAAGAAAGAAATAGCAAAAGTTAAATTTAAAAGTGAACGCAGACAGATTTAAATTTTTAAAAATAAATATTTAAAAAAACACGCATAAATAAATTTACACGAACCCTTTTCATCAACAGCTAACCCACAAAAAGTTTTCTCCATATTGACTTCTTAAAAGTATTACACGACTGAGACAGATCTAAAATTTTGTGTTTATTTATAATCATAGCAGAATTATAAGAGAAAGAACGTTTAAAAATTTCTTTTCTGTGAAGGGGATGGTTACAAGATACCTATGACGAATATTAATATTGTGAGCATCAGTTCGATTCCTGATTTTATTATAAAGGTAAGAAGGTGATTTATATTTTAACAGTTTATAATAAAAAGTTGCAGAATGAAGCTCTCTACGTTGTGACATGTTAAGCCAACCAATATCTTTTAATTTATGTGATATTCTCTGCCTTCTGCGTATACCAAAAATAAATCTAAGACATGAATTTTGAAGTTTTTGTACTCGTTGTATATCCGTACTCTCCAAACAGGGGCCGTACACATTATCACAAAATTAAGATGCGAAAGTATTAATGCTTCACATAATATTTTCTTGGTAGTTTGATTAAGATAGTGTCGATGTGGGTAAAGTGTTTTTAAGACCGAATAACCAATTTTAAGTTTTGCAGTTATGTGCTCTTTAAAACGTAATTTATAGTCTATAATCAATCCTAAATTTCTTGCGAAATCTTTAAGCTGAATATTTTCGTTACCAAGCCGCAACTGTAAATTTTGCGACAAATAATCCCTATTATTTTCACTGGCAAACAAAATGGCAACTGACTTTTTCGGATTAAGCTTTAACATATGCTTTGTTGACTCTGTTAAAATATTATTAAGATCATAATTTAGGCAATTATTCGCATATTCAATATCAGAGTCATCAAAAGTAAAAAACAACTGGGTGTCATCAGCATACAGATGATAATCACAGTGCTGCAAACATTTGTACAAATTTGATGTATAGATTGTATAAAGCAGAGGACCAAGTATGCTCCCCTGAGGAACACCCAAAACTACAGACGCAGCATCCGAGATATCACCATCCACACATACACGCTGCACCCTATTTGTCAAAAACGATTCGATTAACTTCAATGACGTCTGTGAAAAACCTATGTATTTTAGAATTGCCAACATTAACTTATGATTTAACATATCAAAAGCCTTGGTGTAGTCTAGCATAATAAGGACCGATGGTTTATTACTATCAATGGAATGCAGGATATTATCAGTTACTTCAGCATTAGCAGTCGCGCAACTATGATAATCCCGAAAACCAGATTGTTTTGGAGGAAGAATATTGTTCGCTTTTAAAAAATTATTAATCTGCATATCCATACATTTTTCTAAAAATTTTGAAAACGTCGGTAATATGGATATGGATCGAAGGTCACTAAACTCCTTTGGCTGCTTAACTTTGGGCAATGGGACAACGTTAGCTTGCTTCCATATAATAGGAAAAGTACCACTTTCAATGCACGAGTTCACGAGGTATCGTAAATGAGGGATTATGGCAAATGGCAAAGTAGTTACAGTTGATGTATAACATACCAGTTATTTTGGCTTACACTCTGATTTTTAGATACTTTGTATGTTTTATTTTTAATATCTATACAGGGTGTTTCCTAACTACGGTACAAAACTAAAGAGGGTGATTTCTTATGTATTTATATGAAAAAAGTTCTTATGAACATATTGTCCGCAATATCACGGAGTGGCGTTTCTCAAAAAATAAAAAAAAATAACTAGAGCCGATATTATTGCCTAAAAAAAGTTGCTTCTTAAGATCACAAATTGACATTACTTAGATTTTAATAGCTTAAAAGTTATAGAGATATGAGACAGTTGACTTATTTTACTCTAGGAAAAAAAATTGCTCAAAAAAATACCTAAATGGCACTCTTGTGAAAATATCTATTTTTAATTTATACTTTCTGTTAGGAAGGCTAGACCGCACACACTTTAAGTTTAAATTCACTACGAACACGATTTGCGGTTTCGGATATCTGTAGGTCGACTAATTATAGGCTTTTAGGATCGTGACACGTACATTTGATCCGATATGGAATAAGACGTTACGTCAAACATATTACAAATCAGTCAACTTTTAATACCCGTCTTCGATAGTAGCGTCAGCAATTAGATTAAATGCAGATTTAAATAAAGCAGTTTAACAGCAACAATCACTAACGAGAATAATTGTTAAAAAATGTATAATTAACAGGGAAAGTTATAATATATAAGGCAATAATATTGTTTTTTTGAATACATGTGTGGAAAAAATTTAAGGATACAAAAAAATCCAAATTTATTGAGGTTAGGTGACTGTATTTTTCTTAAAAATGATAGTACAAAATTTAAACGCTTAAAAGCGTTTTAAAGCTTAAAGTTTCTTATCTTGAGCTCTTCCGTTAAAAAATTATTTAGGCAACGTGTACCGCGCAGTCCTAATAAATACCAGAAAGATCCTTTTGTCGTTTTTTTTGTTTGGTCTACATATAAATTTTAAATAATTTTCTTTTTTTAAAAGCCTCATACGACTACTTCTCGCTGAGATATTAAACTTTAAATGAAAAATTATCTTTTTTTTCCTTAACCATCAATATCTTAGCAATCATTAATGGTTCAAGAAAATTAAGGGGGATTTCAAAATCTTGAATAAATTCTCCACAAAAAACGACTATGGTTTTTTGTTCATTGCCCAAAAAAGCTCTACAAGTTTTTATTTAAACTATCGAGCTGTTTTTTTGTCTTATTTAATCGAACTTTTAATTAAAATTAAAAAAAGAAGAAATTTGGAGTCACTTTTTTCCCATAAACTTAACGACTTTTATCTTTTAAAATGCATAAACAAACTTTAAAACATTTGTATGAAATTTGGTAATAATTATGATCATTTACAGTAAAAATCGTTATCCTTTAATTCTTTTTCAAAAATGCGATCAAATAAGACAAAAAACACTCGATGGATTTAATTAAAACTTAGTGGAAATTTTGTCGGCATATTGAACTGCAAAAAGGCATGTTTAACATTCTTGGTTTTCTCTATATTTTTAATTTTACGCTTAATTATTCTAAAAGCCACAAAAATCCCTTTTTTCTAGATTTTTCAACTAAATGTAAAGAATATAAAAAAGAAACCATAGCCGAATTTTGTGATAAATTTATTCAAGATCCTCTTTCAATCAAAGTTTAATAGCTCAGCGCAAAGTGGTCGTATTAAATTAAAAAAGCAAATTAAAGCTAAATAAACAAGTTATTTAAGCCATATAATGGTCAAGTAAAAAAATGTCCAAGCTTATAGACCCAAAAAAAAAAAGAAACTAAAAAATTTTGAAAAAAATCTATTTGATATTCATTAGAATTGCGCGGTATATATTGTTTAAATTTTTTGTTTCATCGTAAGATCTAAAACTTAAAAACTTTAGGCTTTAAAATGCTTGTTTTAAAATTTCAGGACGCGACGAAGGGAAATACAGCCACTTTAAATATCTTGGACTTTTTTTGTATCCTTTACTTTAAAATTGAGAAAAATAATTTTTAAATGGAGGTAACACTCGACCACGTTTTAAAAAAAAGGAACTTTAACTTTTAAAGTTGTTATTGTCACACCAAATGTTAACACAATATTTAAGGCCTTTAGACCCAGAAAAAGATTACCCAAGGTTCTTTCCAAGATACTTTTTCTTACGCAATCAATAAGCTGGATAATAATAGCCCACATGTCGACTTGACACCTCAAGTAAAACTTCTTTTGTGGTCTCGAACTACTGTTTGAAATTTTATTATCCGGGCTTTCCATTATCTAGATCAATACGCTCTATCGCTTTATAAATCCTTTTGATCATATATGGGGATTTTGTGAGCTTTGGAATGATATATTATTACCAGATTTTTCTTTTTTAGGTGTTTATTGATTTAAGGAAGGTTGAAATAAAAAAATAATTTACCAATAACACAATTTAACTGTATCCAATGTGCATTTACGATGTGCAATGGGTTTTCAAAAATATTTTTAAATAAAAGATACGATTAAAAAATTAAATAACATTTTAATAGTAGAGGATTTTTTTCTGCAAAATTCTGAAGGATTTATTCTTTTTTCCAAATAAATGCACATAACTATAAAAAAATTAATTGTAGATAATTAAATTTTTTTAGTTCCTATCTTTTTTACTTTTTACTGACTAAGGAACTTTAGCTTTAAGCCTTCATTTAAACAAAAACAATAATATCTAGATTAAAACCAAAAAAATAAATAGTTGTTATCGCCTACATCATACTGATGACAACCAAAATAGTTTAAAACAAGTTTGCGGTTTATGATCTGAAGGAAATATCTTTGACTAGTGTAAAAACTCGAATCGCCAAAGTGGATAATATCCAACTGATGCAAAATCTTGCCTTGCAAGTAATTTACAAGCAGTTAGGAGTGTTCCTTCCTCATTTTTAAGAAAAATATTTTTTGTTAGAAACAAATAGAGCAACATAATGATGTGATAAAAACATGCATTTTGTAAATTCGTGTATTTCTTTAAAATTAAACTGCAAGATAAGAGAACAAGAACATGAATACATCCCTTAATCGATTTTAATCCAACTCAGTTTGGCTGAAAGCAGCGTTCGGCGGTTTACCCGCAATTTTCCACTTGATCTAGAACGGTATTTAGACATCTTACCTTTAATTAAGCATACAATTTAATATTAACTGTTTCAATTTACCTAAAAAAAAGAGTATATACTCTAAAAAAATTCTATTTTTTATTTCTTTTTTGGTTCAATGTTCTGCTTAGTGATGTGTAAAGATATTACTTTTAAAACACATTCCTAACAGTTTTGTTAGGATGAGGTGGTGAAAAAGTGTAGAGGGAGAAATATAATTCTTAATTTTCTTTTAAAAATTTTGAGGTGTTATTTGTTAGTTATGATAATATAATATATTTAAATATAATTATAAGTACAGTATGTCCACGAATGGACTTTAGAATAGGACAAATGGAACAAAAATTTAAATGTCAAAGAAAGCTGTGTATAACCACTGATTTTGTATATTAAAAAACGAGATTCACGTTAAGAAACTTGTTTTGTACAGGTGCTCCAAAAAGTACAAAAATGTGAAAATAAACTAAGAAAAATCCGCTTTTATTTTTAATATTTCAACAAAATGTCAAATAAAAAAGGTTTTTGGAATTGAATAAGGATGCCAAATCTTCACATAAAATAAACAATTTTTTTTCGAGATTATATCATTTTTATTCATGTTTTACACCTTTTTGCCTTATTTCCTTGGTTTTAACAAACGAATTATTTAATTTCAAAGTTTTTCAAATATTTTTAAATAAAAAACCTAGTTTCGGGTGAAAAATGTGTAAAACATTAAATAAATAAAAGATAATACAAAAAAGATATTTAATCCATTTAAGACCTAAGATATGAAATTCCTATTTAATTCTTAAAACCTTTTTTATTTTGGTAAATTATTAAAAATATTTGCAGCCATATATGACTGTCTTAAATATTTAAATTTTTAGTTTATTTGTCTTATTGAAAAGTTTATCCGTCGTCAAGGTTAAGGTCATTTGTAGATTATCCCGGCTATTTCTAGCTCAATTGCAGTGTTGTCGTCATTTTAAGGTTTAAAAGACCTGAAAAACATCATAAAAACTTCTCGGGTTAGCAAAATCTGCATGAAAGATCAGTCAAGATTATATAAAGGTCATGCGCAAACAAACACATAAAAAAATTAAAAAATAATGCATATTATTTTGAGGCTAGGTTAAGTTACTGAACACCCTGTATGTATGTAGGTAATTTGATTAAAATTAATGAAAACTTTGATGTCTATTGGTGCCTAAACGGTGAGGTTTATCGACTTTAATAAAAAGTACCTTATTTTTTAGGTTTTTGATTGTCTATAAAATGGCGCTCCCAGCTTTGCAATATCTGTCAAAATAAAAAAGTTATGATGTAAATAAATTTTAAGATTTAGGTAAAGTGCCCTCTGGCGGTATTTAAAAAAATACTTTTGTCTTAAAATTTTAGAATCTGCAAAGCTCGATTTGAGTGCCAAGCTATAAAATCATTCCCTTTCTGTCACCAAAATTTTGAAGCGATATCTTTATTAGTTTCCTCTTTACACTTTTAACCTATCATCGACAGTTAAATACCCTGTATATCATGGAAGATTAAGTTTTTATTTTGTTTTCGAATATTTGGGGAAATCAGATTTATTAAATGTTTTTAATAGTTTTGTATCATTTGGCGCATTTTGAATTTTGAAGACCAAAAAAAAAGGTCCTCACTTTCAATTTTACGTACTAAATAAAGTTTGAAATCTTCTAAAACCACCAAATTATTTATACGTACTACATCTGCCGCCCCCTAAAAACGCCGCCATAGGCTTCAGCCTACTCACCCTTTTGGTAAATGCGCCACTGATCATCATCAGAACTAATACATATGAAAACAAAGGTAACAAACAAAGATTTGAAAGCTTTATTATGGAGTGGTTTCGCTACGCCGGTAACAGGAAGACGAGGAAAGAAACAAAATTATAATAATGGAGAGTAAGAAAAATTAAAGATTTATAAACTTAAATTTCTGTATTATTTATAATCTTTTCTGAGAAGTCAGTTTGTTTTTATTTGTGCAGCCGTAAGTGTGCAGCTCCTAAAATTGCTGTGTTTTTTAGCAGATGCCAATTTTAACTTTTTTATAATACCCCTAGGAAAATAAAAACACTGAAAACAGGAAGGCTTTATTTAAAATTTGTTCTCTGCTAGCGTTTGAAAATTTGAGTAAATTTTATTGTCAAATTCTTAATTTGGCAAAAAATATTTGCATCTTTTTCATTTGAAATTTTTGTAAGAAAAAATTGTTAAAAAAATCTTTCAAGTCACTATAGTTAAAATAGAAACAGATATTTTTAAAAAATTTGGGATTTGTCAATTTAATTTACTCAATTTTATTTAAAAAATTTAATAATAATTATATTATTAATAACGTCCCTGGATTGTACTTTAAAAATACTTGTGTTGCGGACATTTGGCCGTTTAAAGTACAGACTTTTGAGGTAAAAAGAACATCACATAAGGATGTTGAAGTTTTCAATGTTTACATACTTATAACGTTATAACTACGTTTTTGTGCTTGTTGGGAAATGACCTGGAACATGACCTCACAGAGCTTATCTGGCCTTGGATTCGGCTTCCTTGACCTCAAAACCACGGATAATTTTTTTCAGATTTTTTCTGTGTATTGTTTTTGCACATGACCTTTAAATGACCTTCGATCCTGACGTGATAGCGGTTAACTGACCCTCTCATCGTAATTAGCGACCCCAAAACCCTAGGTACCCTATACAGAGTACCATGTTCCCGCTTAATTTAAATGTTAACTCTGTGAATTATTAGGTTAAAATCAATAATAACCAATATTAGGCAAGGCGCACATTGAAACAGGTGTAACGCGGACGACCCAACGCAGCACAGTACGTACTTATGTAACCTAATAAAATTAACTATCGCATCGAACACGTTAGACGCGTCTCAATTTGCGACTTGCCTTTCGCTTTCACCATGTTTGATTGGACTAATCCATCACTTTACCAAAGAAGTCTTCTTATCTGTTCGAGTATATGGCTAGGGTAAATGAACATTTGAAATGTTAACAGTGGCGTACGGTAAGTCTGCTTAAGTAAAAAAAAATGTACAAAATATTCCAAGATGGCCGAGAAGATACCAATAACGAACCTCGCTCTGGACGCCCCAGCACATCAACAACAGAAGATATTATATGCGATTTTTTCAGATTTTTGGGAGTAGGATAAATGTCTGCAAATTTTGTTCCAAAACTTCTGCTCATTCATCGATGCTTGTGCAAGGATTTTTGACAAAAAACAACGCGAGAATCATGCCTCGGCGACCATATTTACCGGATTTGGCCCTCTGCGACTTTTTCCTGTTCTCAAAACTAACTCAAGGAACTTCAACGATTTTCAACGATTAGGGTAATAAAAACTGCATCGCTGGGGGAGTGCTTTGAAGATCGAAAACAGCGTTGGCACAAGTGTGTTGTATCTAAGGGGGATTACTTTGAAGGGGACAATATGAATAATAATAAATAAATAAATAATATTTTTCATAAAAGTTTAAAGTCACCTAACTTTTAAAACACACCCTTATATCTAGAAGTGTTTAATATCCCTAGATCTTTAAGCAACATTTAAATGCTAGTTTATCAAATTTACCTGTTAAAATATGCAGTGTATATTTCACGGTATGTATTATAATTAAAATCTTAATTAAATCTGAAAATGAATTTTAAAATTATTCGACTAATTTAATAACAGGAATAATGCGTGTTTTATGGGCATTAGCGCCAAACCTCGGTATTAAGAAGTCTGACTTTGACTTAGTTGGGTATTTTGTTTTCGTGACATTCATTTTAGACGCTTTGGGTTTTTGTTTGACCCGAAACGCTGTGAAATTAATGAAGGTACTGCGAGAAAAACTTCTAAATAATTCTGCAGGTTTTGACTGCGGGCTAACTCTGAAAATAGGTTTTATTTTAAAAATATTGTTCGGCTTTTTCACCAGATTAGACGTCAAATTAAAAATTAATACAATAAATAAAAAAACAATAAAATTTTTATATTTATATGGTCGATCTTTTAAGGAGTTTAAAAATCTACCAATCAAGTTATAGGTAAGTAAATCTGATTGCAACTGGATATTTTTTGTAAATTTAAACACTAAATTACTATCTCAAAAAATGCAGTTTTTACAGTTTTGTACAAAAATTTTATGTAGAAAGATAGCTTAGTTATTTTAATGGTAATTTCCCTATTTTTATTCTACTAGGTGTTAAAACGGTTTTTTTATGAATTTTAATGGCTATACGGGGTGTTTCTTAATTGAGGTGAGAAAACTTAAGATCGTATTCCTGGGTCATTTTTATAAAAAATAGTTTCCAAAGAGATGGACCCAAAAATGTTTCGATCTTAAGATAAACTTTAAAGTTAAAAACTCGATAACACCTTTTTTAGAAAAAATTTTTTGGCTAGTTATAAACTTTGCCTAACTAAGTATTTGTTGTTATTGCCTAATTGCTAATAGGAGGTTAAAACACCTTAAAAATACTTTTGTATTGGTCCAGAACACTGATCTCGAAGAAAAGTTACAATTCATGGAGGAATAAATGAGTTTGTGCGCAAGCAAAACCAGTCGTTTTCCTACATAAGCGAAGATAAATGCGCCAAACGAACTACAGAATCATGTGAATTTATCGCCGTTTTCCCTTTCGAAGGATGTTGGGTCAGTACCGTATTTAAATAAATTCTTAAAAATACAGTTGCATTACAAAAACGTCAAATACGCTTTATGTCAATTGTTGCCGTATTTAATAAAAAAGTATTAAAAACAGCCCCAGATTTGGAAGGGGGGGCAAACGGAAGTGTCTGCCCCGGGTGACACCTTTACACCGGCAGATTGAAGCAGAGAATGTATAAGAAAGTGGCGATTGTAAGAGAAGCAGAAGCAGATGCAGATCTTTTTTTTTCGGGTTTCACTTAATTTGTTATTATTAGAGGTACATTAAAAGTGAGCACTTTTTTTGGCTTTTTAAATTTTTCTAAAAAAAGGCCGAGGGGGCGGCATATGGCAAGTTTTAACCCTCTTTACAAAAAATGAAGATCTGGGCTGATAAAAAAAAAAGTGAAATTAGGTATAATAACTAATATAATGTACATGTATAGCTACAGAAGTATTTACAATGTAACATAATTATAGAAATGTTATCACCTGATTTGCTACTCTAACAGTTTTAAATAATTGGAACGTAATAGGTATTTTTGTATATATTCTAATAAATATATCGCGAAAAGCGTTTACGTTATTTATTGTAGTAACATTTCAAATTTTGTTCCTAAACCTCTCTGTAATATGTTCTGAACTCTAAATGTGTAATGATATGTAAATGTCCAATTTTTCTTTAGCTGAATTTTATATTGTTAATTTAGCCACCTTAATACTTTATTCGCCCCTTTTTTATGTGCTTTTTATCGCTGTTGGTTAGGAGTCATTTTTTTTAATGTTTTTTTGCCATTTTTAGAAGTTGTTGTACAGACATTTCCCTGCTCTGATATTGCAAAACCATGATATTGTTTTTTGGCTGATTTCTTTTTGTCTCTTTGATCTTGTCTCGACTTGGACCATTCTACAAAATAAAGCCAAAGTATTGGACCCAGAAATGTGATATATGCTAAACTCCAACCTTAAAATATCGAAATATAAAATCAGCAATTTTTCAACGCTTTTTGCAAAGAACTGAATACTGGTAGATGCTGAAAAAAACTTACCCTTTATGCAAGTTCAGAACATAAATAAATAACGTATTTTGCATGTCTAGGTCACCATCACTTTTTCATTCTTGAATAAATTGTTAAAGATTTTCAGAACTAAAGAAAAGTATTGTGGCCTATGATTCGCATGCCCCTGTCTAATAAACTAAGATTAAAACATACCCATAATAAAAAGTTTTTTCAAGATTATTAAAAAAAATCATTACGAAGTAAAATTAAAATGTTTTATGGTTTGTGTTTTAAGCTGTATTTAAAACTAAATAGTACTCACATGTGTAAAATAATAGTAGTATACTTTCATTCCTCTTTCGGCAGCCATTTCAGCAAATTCATTCATTGGACAGACAAAGAAATAATCTCCAACAACGTTTCCGACCATTTTCTGGTTTAGGTAGCCATCGTTGACATGTTGCCAATCGGTGTACTAAAATCAAAATTAACAGATACAGTATGCCTTCGGATGGATTTACCTATACCTGTTTTTTTTTTTCTGAATTTTCAAAAAATTTTGATTTATCTCAAATGCTAAAAAGTATTAAAAAAACATATATTTTTAAAACTACCAGATTAAAAAGCATGAAAAAATATTAAGAATCCAGAATATTTTCTTATCGCTTAGGGTAAACTGTAACCACTTGTCTTTCTTTATAAATAATTTGACAATTTATATGCAAACATTATTATGTTAACATTTATGTATGTAGTAAGAGAAAAGAATTTTATATATATAAATATATTTTTATATATTTTTCTTATTTGTCAAAATAACGTCTTTTGATTCTGAATCTACCTGCATAGCATTATAGGCTTTTCTTAGAAACCATAACTATTATAATAAAAAATAATATAGACTTTTGATAACTTTTTCGTTCTTTTAAGTAGTTTCGGTAATATAATTTGCTGTGTCTTTTTTTTCAACCAGCCTGTATATTATCCTATGGCAAAGTATTCTATTGTCAAATTGCGTAAGCAAAGTTGAACTTTGCGTACGCAATCAGGTGCGCAGAGTAACAACTGTGCACACGTAGCAAAAACTTATTTAAAATAAAACAAAAAAGAAAGTATAAATAGTACAGTAGTATAGTTCATTAATAATTTAAAGTCGGGTATAAAAATTATCAATAACTATAACTTTAAACCATGGACGTATACCGGGTGATGCATCGCCAGGCGGGACATAGAAATCCCATATAATTTTTAATGGGGTCAATTATTGCCTCCCTAATTATTTTGAGAGAAAAATTCTATGAAAGTTTATTGAAGAGCATGCAAATCTACGTCCATGGTAAAAACTTTAGATTTTTCGGTTAACCCGTTTGCTAGTTAGATGTTAATATATTTTTAAAAATTTTACATTATTATCGCCTCATATTTATGAACAACAATAAAAATACCAGTTAGTGTACGATTTTTTGGTAATAATAATGCACTAAATTTCAAAATGATAATGTTATGTCACGCTAACTGGTATTTTTATTGTTGTTTATAAATATGAGGCGATAATAATGTAACAATTTTTAAAAATATATTAGCATCTAACTAGCAAACGGGTTAATCAAAAAATCTAAAGTTTTTACCATGGACGTAGATTTGCATGCTCTTCAATAAACAATAGAATTTTCTCTAGAATAATTAGGGGAGCCAATAATTGACCCCATTAAAAATTACATGGGATTTCCTATGTCTCGCCCGGCGATGTATCACCCGGTATACAGCTTTTTCATGAGGGGGTCTGAGAGCTTAAAAAGTTGGAAATAGTGGTCCAAAATTTTTGAAGAGCAAAAGGTCTTTCCTTTCAAAATACCATCGTTTATCTGTTTTCCTCACCACAATTTCGTGTCTTTTATTACATTACAAATAGAGGACTTTTCCATATTCCTTTCTTATTCATGCTAAGGGGTTGGGGGACTAAACTTCCAATCCCTGCCCCTTATATACGCCACTACTTTATACATGTGGTTACCAATATGCCATTACCAAGATGTTTTTAAAACTTTTTAAATAGGTAATAATTACACTCCTCCAAGAAATTAACGCGTCAGCCTAAGTTTTTCCATAGGCTTTAATACAAAAATGCTTTAAGGTTAAAAGGCCATAACTCTTTAATAATTACGTAATCAAGGCAATTAAAACAAGATCCTGTTAAGGAATAACTTTGGCGTAACCGTTGTTATTTACTGTTAACAATACATTCTACAGGTGATTATTTGTTTTGAAAACAATGAATAATTTTTAATCTTTCTGTATGATGTGCTGTTAAAAGAGAGTAATCAAATTTGTGATGACAAAACATCAGAAATAAGGAAGAGTATAATTTATTCGCAAATAAGATTACTGCCTTTTTGCAGCACATCACAAAGGGCGATTAAAAATTATTTATTTTTGCCAAAAACCTTTCATCACCCTATAAGATGTATTGTTATCAGTTAATAACAACGGTTACGTCAAAGTTATAGTTTCACCTCTTCTTAACATTTTTTTTAAATTGTCCTAATAACTTAATTAGTAAAAGAGATATGAACATTTAAACTAAAGCATTTTTGCGTTGAAGCTTATGGAAAAAATAGGGCTGGTGCGTTAGTTTCTTGGAGAAGTGTATATACAGTGAGATCCTAAACTACGTCGCCCCTTGTAATTTCTAAACTGTTCAGTATATTTTTATAAAAGTTGAAATGATAATACCTATAGGAAATTCAATTTAAGGAACAGCAGTGTTGCAGTTTGGTAAACCAGCTGATGAAAATGTATGTATCTAATAAAAAGTGTTTATTATACCATATTTACCAAAATATATAATTTTGGGTTTGCGTCTCGGCAAGCAAGCACTTTTGAAAAGAAGCAACATTAAGTTTTAGACAAAAAATTAGGCATCAAAAAACCTAAATTAAACAAAGAGTAGTTACCAGCTAACTTTCCGCGTAACTTCATATAAAATGGCAAAACGTTATTTCTTGAATACTAACACTTACACTGCAGGCACAACAAAATCCGACTTTGCACGTTTTGCTTTATGGCAGAATAGTTTACGGAATCTATGATGACAACCACCATAACACTTGCCACAAATCGTAGACTAATTCTTCCTGTATTTTTTAGTGCAGTTATTCAATAAATTATAAAAATTATTTAAAAAACACAATATGAATTACCACAACAACAAGAAAAACTTGAACATCAATTGTCATGTACTCTTATATTGGTTCAAAATTATGCCGATTAAAGGTTTTTAACAATGTTGCAAGCTTAATTTAAATTATCTATACGATCAAGCTCTGCATTTTTAACATATCAATGCCAGCTTTAAATATTAAAGTGGCAGCTGGGCGCTATTTGAGGCACATCATTTTACAGCTTTTAACGAGTATCTTATAATCCCAAAATATAAAGTTTTTTAATAATAACCTCAATATTACATTTAAGTGGCCATATTTTTTAAACTAATAAATTTAGAAAAAATAATTGTGGTATTTTCTTAAAGCTTTATAAAAGATCTTTTTAATGGTGACATAATATACAGAGTATTTCACAAAAAAATGTGTTAGTAGAGGAGCACACGATGCTAAATAGGGATTTACTCAAACGTAATAGAGTCCTATAGGGTTACAAAGCATAGATAATAGGAAAAAAATGTTATATTATGTATACCTTTTCAACCGTGGGGGAAGCGGCTATAGATATATAGATTAAATATGTCGAAAAATACTGTTATTATTTTGGCTTGTGAAAATCGTAATCCTTAACTTATTTTCTTCAAAATAAAAAAGCCACGCTCGAGAATGTTAAAATTAAGTTTTTTTACAAGTTTGTAGCCCTCGGCCTTTTTTTTTGCGTCACTCTCAAATTGTCAAATTAGTGAAATATACACTGTTTAGCATGTAATACAACTTCTCCAATCTTAATCTGATGCGCCCGAAAATGTCTAATTGATATAATTTTGTTGTTTACGATCGGCGTTGTATACGGAGCTCATATTTGGTGAAGGTACTTAACCGGATACAAGGTATCCCCGGTATATTAATCTGCCGCGCTGTAGTAATACCCGAAATCCGCCTCTTGAGCTCCACCACCATATGTGAAGGTACTGACTGTATAATCTGGGGTTATAAGGTTCTCGTCAAAAGCTTTAAAATAAGGTATCACTCAACACCACTATTAAAAAAATCCAAAATGGCGCCCAGCTGTCACCTCGACATTTAGAGTTGTCCTGGATATGTGAAAAAATGCAGACTTAGGTCATAAATTATTGCGGTTCAGAGGTTAGAATGGAACGACGGATTTTAAAACCTTACTGTATATAATTTTTAAGTTTATAACAATAATTTTATAGGTCGATAAAATGAATGAACACACATAATATTTTTATTTTTTATGTACATTTTTTATTTCGTGCCTAAGCTAATAATTATTTTACGTGTTCTGCAAATCACTTTTAATAAAACCCAATTTCATATCGATTCAAATACTGTTTTACAAATAGAATCAATTTATCAAGAGCTGAAATTTTCTAATTAAAAACCACCATTTTTATAAACAAAAACAAAAAACATTGGTTGTATAATGGCGCTAAATAAAAACTATATTACATTTTACCATTGCAAAATAGTAAATTTTTACAGATTCTTACTAAGATCGTTAGCTAGATCACGTCGAGCATAATTATGTCTGTTGGTTTCTATTCTATTCTATTGTTTTTCTTGGTTTTGGTCCCTTCAGGTCCAATCCACGGGTTCTCCCCTTCCGGACTATGCTTTCCAGGGCTTCGTCGGCGGAAAATCTGGATAATCGAGCTCGTAACCTCCAGAAATTCCAAAAGAAAACAAATTAACTCTACAATCGATGCAAATCATAAATTGTCGGCTGTCAAACCAAGAGCTGCTACTGGTGTTACGTATAACCTTCACTTTCACTTCTGACAGTTCCCATGGCACGCCCATCTATTTCCCGCCATTTGAGAAATACCTTGTGTTCACTACCAAACAAGATACCATCAGCTTATAGGAATCTTTGCTCACAGCGCTTAGCTCCAGAAGAAAGATGCCGTCAATTTAGCGTGAATCTTTCCTTGATCCCCGAAGGTAAAACGTCCGTACGGCACCTCTAACCGCCACCCCGGAAAGAACTTTGTAGTCCTCTACGCACGTTCACACTGTCCGGAGGTCAAACAAAGAGTCGTCTGTTGGTTTGTAGTTTTGTTTTTTAAAACTTACATTTTACAGGGTGTCATATGTAGGCGATTGTCCAAATGCATATACAGGGTGTTAGGAAAATAATGTTCGTAACTTGTGTAACGTCATTTCATTTGTTATTACATTAAATAAAGAAAAATAACTTTAAAAGGTGATTCTTTGCATTTTTTAAGCAAATTGGAGAAAAAAAAGCTAAACATATTTCTTTAAGTCGTAAAATATATTATTAAAAATAATTTTACACTTTAATTATAAATAAATCAAGAGATCTGATTTATTCATATACTAACTTTAAACACATATTGTTCTTGCTTAAATAAATAAAAAAAATAGAAGAAAAAAGGAAACAAAACCACAGACAATTGACAACGTCGCACTATGTACGATGCAGTAGAAAATCGTCCGGAAATCAAATTACTTCAAAACCAAAGGTCGTAGAAAAATTTCTTGGGTATTATTTAAAGGGTGAAATTATGTAGAATACAGAGAAAGTGTAAGAAAAACTAATTTTTACTCTATAACTAAATAATGCATTGATAAATAAAAAAAATATATGATAATTAAATAAAAATATGATAAAAGTTTAATCAAAAAGTATTACAGTAGTAAGAAAGGCCAAAAGTAAGATAAACAGAATTATATATAAACAACTTATTAAAAATATACAGTATGTCCACGGATGGACTTTACAATAGGACCAAAAATTTAAATGTTTAGGAAAGTCGTATATGGCAACTGCTTTTGCTTCTTAAAAAAACAAGATTCACGTTGAAAAAATTGTTTTGTTTTGTACAGGGGCTTCAAAAACTACAAAAATTTGAAAGTGAACCAAGACAAAACTACCTTTATTTTTAATAATTCAGCAAAGTGTTAAATAAAAAAGGTTTTTAGAATTAAATAGGGATCCCAAATCTGAAATTTAACATAAAATAAAACAAATTTTGTTTTAAATGTTTTTTTTTTAAATCATGTTTTACACCTTTTGTACCTAATTTACCTGCTTTTACATGTTTGCATTTAAATATATTTGACAAAGTGACATTAATTATTGGGGTCTTTTAAAACTAGGAAAATTACGTAAAAAGGTGTAAAGCATGATTTAATAAAATATCACATTAAAAAAAACATTGGTTTAATTTATGTGAAATTTTAAAGATAAGATTCTCATTTAATTCTAAAAACCTTTTTTACTTACCATTTTGCTGAATTATTAAAAATAAAGCTAGTTTTGTCTTGGTCCGTTTTCATATTTTTGTAGTTTTTGAAGCCCCTGTATAAAACGAAAACCAACTACTTAACATGAATCTCAAAAAAAAATATATTTCATTGATGTAAATAAAAAGCCAGAAGTGAGATGAATAATTATTTTGACTGAATTATCACTTTTTTTTCAATACAATATTTTGAATTTTTGATTTAAAATTAAAATATTGCCATATTTTTTCCGTATTCTGCATGCCTTTACCTTTCAAATGATACAACAGAAATTTTTTTACTACATTACGTTCAAAAGTTACTTGATTTCGGGACGATTTTCTACTGCATTTTAAATAGTGCGTCGTACGCGATATGTTGTCGGTAGGCAAAAAAACCATTTTTACGTCGAAATTTTTTTTAAAATAATTTCTTATATACACTAATGCAAGTAATGCTTCCGAATTAAAATCACATTTTATGTTTAGTATGTATTACTGTATCAGTGCGTGCATTTTGATACGAAAGAGATGTTTTTGGTACGACCGTATCACGAAATGCTTTATATTTATGTAGAGGCTCATTGCAATTTTGAAAAAAACTAGACGCATTTACAAATAACCCTATCAAAATAAATATGTTATTTAAAATAAAACCAACAACGAAATAATTTTAAATACAAAAATATTTGTGTTTATAGAAAAAAAGGCATTTATATTTAAATCCTATGTAAATAAATAGTAAATACTACACGGAATAAAGGCTGTTAAAACCGAAAACAGTGTTTTAATTAAATCTACAAGCTTTTATTAACAAATGCATACACATATGTCAGTAATAATACAACAGAAAAAATATTTCGTTTTATATAATTATACAGTGTGTCCACGGATGGACTATACCTGTATTTTTTTTAATATTTAAAAAAAAATATTGTTCATAAAAATTTTTGCTTTGTCTGAAATGCAAAGCTAAATTTAAAATTGCCCTATGATATACAGGGTTCTTGAAAATCGCGAATATATAATTTTTAAAATGAAAAAAACTAAAAAGATTTTTGGAAATGCCTCATTTAGCATTAAAAAGTAATTAAATAAGTCCCACACATTATTTTCTTATTGCTTATCATTACTTGGGAAAATTAGGTGTAAACTAAAATAAATGCTTCTCCTTAATAAATAAATAATTTTACTTGTATATTATTGTAATATATTGCATACAAAATCAAATAGAGTTTGAAGTATATAAGAAGTAACAGAAAAAGTAACCATTTATTCAATAAAAACTTAAAAGATTTATTACTTTTTACGCTGTTTAAATAATTAGTTTAAAAAATATTATTACCGATTTTTTTATTCCCAAAATATTATTTTCGTAATTTTGAATCTACCTGTATATTATAGGGTAATTCTTTTATACGATTTTATTCCAAAAAATATGTTTTCTTACTTTAATTTTTTTTTTAGGACATTAACCATAACTTTCTTAAGAAACCATAACCACTAGCAAAAAAATAGAAAACACTTTCCATTACTTTTTACACTTTTTAATTCGTTTTTCTGATTTTTTATTATAAAAAAAATATATTTTTACGACGAATTTTAGTATAGCTTTAAGCATTTCAAATAAAGCAAAATTAAAAAGCAACTGCAATATTTTCTAAATTTAAAGATTTAGCCCCTAACAACAAAAAAGTGTAAAAATGTAAAGAGGAATTTACAAGAAATATAAAATACAGGCTGATCTATTTAAAAAAAAAACAGAACTTTATACCGTTACGCTTTTATGAGCAGCCCCATGTACAATAAAATGTGAAGTTTATAACTGGCTATAAACCTACGAAAAAAATTAAACCACCAAGTATACATATTTATTGTAAAATTTGTTAAAGAAAAATAATTTTTATTTAAAAGTTACATACAGAGTGGCTTAAAAAGATAATTTAATTTGTGCAAAATACCGCAGGTGGTGCCCGATATGATTTACAAAAAAAAATTTAAGCAAATTTTTATTTCTCCCCTTTACTCTTAAAACTTCTATTAGCCAAATATTGTAACAATACACTTACTTTTGACAGAATTATTTTAAAATCACAAAAACCAAGATAAATTTTACCATTGTGTATCTTTGAATTCATCCACTTTTGGGCCAAAGTGAGTTGGGGAAGATCAATATATTTTATCCTCAGGAAGTTGTGGTAGCTTTTTTTCGCACTTTTAGAGACAGCCTGTATAGTTTTTAATATTTTTAATATTTGTGTAAACAATTATTAAAAACAAGCCTAAAAAGTCTTTTTTAACTTTTAATTAAATTTATTTTAGTACATACAATAAAAAAGTACAAAAAACTGTGTATTTTTCAACAAACAAAACAATGTATAATTCAACGGTTTGTTTTATTGACCAATTAAATATAATATTGGTCATGAATATAATTGAAGCATAAATGTGTTAAACAAATTATTAACAATGTTTTGTTGCAAAAGGAAGAAAAAAACATGTTTCCTTTGTTTTCTATATAGACGTTTTTTAAATTATTTCCTACCTATTTATATTACTTTAAGGACGTTTCGAAAGAGTAGTGCGACAATTTAAGTCTCTAGAGACGTTTTTTGTCCTATTGTAGAGAATATATTTATCTTGAAAGGTTTTTGAGGTTATATATTTACTTTCAAATAATTTACATTAATGACTTCGTAATTCTGGCGATTGCCTTGCAGCAAAGTCATAAACATAGTCAAGCAAGCAAGCGACTTCGTAATTAAGGATGGCAGATTTGTTTAAAAAAATAAGTGATAAAATTAATAACAGTCCAGACGGAATATCTGCTTGCAACAAAAAATTGCCTTAGAGCAAACTAATGGTATAGTTTTTGTAAAGTGCATCCTAACTATGTAAGAAAAATACTTCCGGACTAAAATAATGTATTAAGGGGGCGAAGGGGGTGATTTTTAAGGGTAAAAATGTTTTTTTGCAATTTCAAGCTAAACAATAAAATCTATTATTTAGTTTAATATAAAAGTTGTCGACAAAACCTACAACTTATTTAATAACTAGGTAGTAGTTATTTGGAAAATAACGTCCCTGGTGCACTACCGCGTTGTCTAAAAGGTGCTGTAAAATGTAAAAAAAATTGCATGTTTCAGTGCTTTGATAACGTTGACGGAACAGCATGAAAAAGGGGTTAAACATCTAATAACCCGACACCCACGGTACTCTGGTACTTAGGCTTAAAGCCTTCGTGGACTATCAAACAGCATCACAAAAAAAACTAGTTTTACCACAACCTCAAAAACTTTCGAGAAAAGTAAAAAAACTGAAAAACTAAAATAAACAAGTTTGCATATTTAAAAGCTATTTTTAATTCAAAAACATTTTTTATATAAACATATTTGAAATTGTAAAAAATAATAATACTTTCCTCTCACATTTTTAAGATACCTTGTATACGAGTACCGCTCATAAGTGTTTTTATTTTTTTAAGAAAAACGTTTGTTATATCCTTAATTATTGATTCTAAGTTTTTGATAAAAAATACTAAGAAAAGTTAGAATGTTTAATTGAACGTGTCTTAAAACGTCTGTCAGGATAGGTATTACATGTTAAATATGCAAATTTTCAAAGCTTACATTTTAAAATGTTGTGCTGCAAGGACTATTAATAAAAATTCCTCTGTATAGAGGACACCTATAAGTATGTGTATTCGAAATTTTTTAAAAATCCTAAGAAAAGTGATTTTTATTGAAAACGTCCATAAATAGCTATATTTTTTTAATGTTGGTTTCAAAAAGTATTATACCATTAATTTACCTGAAAAACAATGGCGTCTCTCTCAAGCCTGCTAAAATTCTTAAATATGGTATCGATGATATCGTGGTATTTTTCCCTTTGCAGAAAACTCGGTCCATCTTTTTCGAAAAAATCGATGAAATCGTAGAGCAAAAAGTATGTCCCTGCAAGAAAATATTAAAATTAGTATTGTTTTTTTCAGTATACCCTGTACAATTATTATTGCAAATTATTAAAATAAAAAACCTTTAATTTTCGTAACAAAAATAATTTTATCGAGATTTTAATTAAAAATGCCACCAATTTGCAAAGTAAGAATAAATTTTCTTCTTTAAATACTTGCAAATTAATTTTTCTAATTGCTTGTAAAAGAACACCCTATTAATTTTCCTCTTGTCACTTTTTACCGAAGGCATTCTTTGTAATGAATTTAGTAGTTACCGTCTAATTAAATTTTCCGTTTCTTTTATATTTTTTGTGACTTTTTTCGGAAAAGAGCTTACTTTTGTTTTTTTTTCGTTATATAGTGATTTAATATTTATTATTTGCATTTTTTAAATGGTTTTACCTAACTTGGCTTGTTTATTTTTTATTTAATATTGGTTATTTGTTACTTATTTATTAGGGTCAAATCTAGTAATTGAAATTTCAACTCTCTTCTTGACGACCGATCGATCTCAAATTTGGTACACATTCGTAATCTTAATGACAATACAATATAATACATTAGGTATAATTATAAATTCGAGATGGCCGTCGATACAAAATGGCGAAATACACTACAACTTTAATATGGGAGGGATATAAGAAGTATTGAGTTATAACAGAACCAAAAACTAAAAATAAATTACAAAAAAAAATTTAAAAAACCGTACGAAAAGCTAAAAAATAATTCGGTCAGTCCTAGCTACGAGATCGCACCAATCTTCTCATTAATCTGGCGTATTGATCAGACAAATAATAAAATCGTTTGGCACTTGAAATTTCTATCATAATATTAGGTTTGTTTGTAAAGCATTTAGAAACTATTATAAACAGTCAAACACTCGTGCATTTCGTTAAAAGCGTTCGTAGAGAAAAAATCTTAAACTGCTGATTAAAAATCCCCTGTTTGTAGACGTCCAATTTTTCATTGTGAAGTAGTTTCCAACCGTCAAACGGCCTTTTCAAATATTGATCTTGAGTTAACCCGATTTATAAAACCCGTTCAAAAAAGGATCGGACAGTTTCTACCGGTGTTCATAAATTGATCGGATCCTTAGCTCGAGTTGGATCCTGCTGTCCAGGTTAAAGCCAAGGTTAGTCGGGTGAAGTGTCAAAATCAGGTGTTTTTACATACCAAACTTTTAAGCATTAAAATATTCAAGATCCAAAATCTTGATTAAAACGTCGTAAAACAAATAAAAGGTCTTTTATTTCGCCGTCCTTGTTCCTGATTCTTTTTTATTTTTAGCCGGCTTTAAAAAAGAGGAGGTTATAAATTCGTCCCGTATTTTTTTTTTGTGTTACGCTTTTACTCCGTCAATTGTGAACCGATTTTAAACATTTTTTTTTTTGAGTCATAGTATGTTAAGTACGACAATTATCACCTGGCAAGCATCAACCCTGCACATTAACACCCTGTATATTTTTAAAAGTAAAAAAAACTTTAACCTGTAAGCATAAATTTTTCTAGAATTTAGTTCACTCATAGTAAGCATACGTAAAGAAAGAAAGAGGACCGGTTGTAGTAAAAAAGTAGTAAAATGAAAATATTTCGAATGTGAGAAACTTTTTTTGCTTCTCAAAAAATTTTGATACACCAAAAAGAAACCTTTAAAATTTTTCATAAAAAATTATGAAATTTCTTTACAGTTTAATTCTTCCCATTAAAAAGCTATATACATATATATCCGTGGTACCCTACAAAACAACACCACGACCAGACCAAGTACACCAAAAATCAGTATTTAAAATTGGTCCTTAAAAATTTTACTAAAATTGTTATATGCATAAGTAAGCATGGTAATGATTATTGTTTAATTAAGAGCTAAGAAACACATTTTTTCCTAATTTTTAGGAATAATATTCTTAAAACAATATTTTATGAACACGTTTTTAATTAGGAAAGAACGACTCTTTTAATAAAAAAATATTTTAAGCTAGACTAAAAAATTATTTGTTTTACCAATTAGTAATTTATACCGAAATTTTCCTGACGACCTGCTCTTAACAGGTAATTAATTTTGTATCTTATTAAAATATAAAACACTGCATAATTAATTGAAAATTGCAGTTTTAAGCTGCTCTTTAGATGCAAGGGAAGGTTCGTTTAAAATTAATTTTGAATTTTACTTTAACATTTTATAACAATTGAAGTGTATGCCGGAACAACGTTCTAACCGACAGTCTGGTCTAGAATTGGATTTCCATTAAAAAAATTGTTCTTTATACCCATACGCATTAAGCCCCTACCGCTACACTCAAATCTCTCATAATTTTGTCCTTGTGGAGATGTCAAAGTGATTTTTTTGCCCTATTGGGTCTACCCACGTAGGTCCGACCATCGCCCCCTAGGTGGTGTACTGCAGTCTTAGAGGCTTATTGTGCCTTGACTCCTACTCTTTCCCATTCACACACCAAATCTTGCCACGTCACAATAAAAGACCTTTGACCCATTAAACGTAAAACAAGGTCGTTGTTGAAGACTTGTTTTAGTGTATAAACGTTGTAAGTGACATGTGTATAAAACGTTGTTTCTGGGTTTTTTTTTGCTTACCTTGGGTACTTTTTTAAGGCTTATAACAAGATGTTGTTTATTCTAAATACATTTTAATACCCATAATTAAGCAACTCAATTGTTGTTGTTTTTTTAATTGAAAGAAAAATATAATAGGCATTTTTATTTCGTTTTTCTCAAAACTAAACTTTTGGCGGTTGGAAAGTTGTTCCGGCATATCTTTCAATTGTTTTAGTAGGGGAGCCCAAGATGCTAAATTTGCAGTTACTTGAGCGTCATAGAGACCTATTGGGTTGCAAAGCTTAGAAGATAAGAAAAAAGAAATTATATATTGGATACCTTTTCATCGGGGCTTTAAGTGGCTAAAGACTTTTAAGTATGTCAAAAAATATTTTTACTATTTCGACTTGTTCGTTAAGATTGTATTAAATTATATATTTTTCGTTATCCTTAAGTTATTTTCTTCAAAATACAAAAAAATAATCACGCTCAAGCATGTCAAAATGACGTTTTTTTTGCAACTTTGTAGACCTCCGCTCTCTTACGTCTCTCTCAAATTGTCAAATTAGTGGAAAATACACTTTTTAGGATGTAATTAACTCACCCTATCTTAATCTGATGCGCACGACAATTTCTGATGGATATATTTTTGTTTTTTACGATCATCCCTGTGTACGGGGCTCATATTTGGTGAAGATATTTATTTGGATACGAGGTATCCTCCGGTATATTTCTCTCACGAGCTGTAGTAACATCAGAAATCCCCTCTTGGGCTCCCCTACCATTTATTTAATCTTTTGTATTAAATGTTATATTATTTAGTACCCTTGATTAAAATACAGGGCGTCTCTACAGGCTGTTTATTAATTAAGTGTCAATACAAGGTATAATTCCTTAAGTAATTTTAAGAAGAAAAGTTTATATAAACATATGTCCTAAACGTCTTAACTTTTAAGATACAGGGTGTTAAAATTTTCAAAAAACCAAAAAATTTCGAAAACACTTATTTTAGTAAAAACTCTTAACCCTTTCAGCCTGATTTATTGTTAGCTGAAAAAAAAATTATTTTGTTTTAAATCATGTTTAGTATGTGTTAAATAATACCCTTACCTGATCCTAATTGGTTCCGACCATAGATATAGATTCTAGAAGGATGTGGCAAATGCCACCACTAGGTCAAGAGGATGCGGAAGACATTAGAATAAAAATAAATATTTTCAAAGCTGTTTATATTAAAAATAAAATGGATTTACAAACTAATTTAAGAGGACTTATGAAAGCTCTTGAAACAATTTCTTTGTTTTGAGAGGCACAAAGGCACCCACACTTCTCACATTGTATTCTAGATCTGCCTCCACATGATTCTAACTTGCAACGTTGTTCATGACCATCCACATGGACTGGCCAGTGACCCAAGGCATCATATCTAATATCCTTTACTGGAATTGGGTGCTTTTTTGTTCGTTTAGGCACTGGAGAATTTCGGGGACTATTACAGGCAGATGAAGGTCGACCACGTTTAGGAGTTACACACGTTCCAGAGAATGCCAAACCTTCTGCCACGCATATTGTAAATTCTAAAGGTCCATTCTGGTTTTTCTTGCTACGCCGAAGTAATCCATGTCTCTTTGATATTCCAACCAAGCATTACATACTGCCAAGTTGAAATAATGAAAAATAACTCGCAATGTCCATTTCCTCGAACGAATAAATGTACGATAAAGGGAAATAAGAAAGTCACTTTTGTCAACACCTCCCATAGAAATATTATAATTTCGTACAATACGTGGCCGCTTTATATGTACATATTTCTTTTCTTTTTTATCCCACCTTTTTACTTCATCTTCAGGATCGATAGCAACAAAATTGGAAGCCATATTGACAGCTTTATTATCATACCATCGCACTGCTACTATTTTTTGATCTTCTGTCATCACTGAGTCGGAACTACCACGTCCCATTTTTTTAGTTCATTTTCTGATTTTAGTGGGCATTTTTCAAGTCTGTTTGGACGTATAGTACCAGCCATAAAAATTCCTCTCTCTAACATTATTTCTAACAAAAATAGGGATGTAAAATAATTGTCACAAAATAGCTTGTGTCCTTTGCCATCAGAAATTCGGTTGGACAAGTATATGACTAACCCATTTGTGGCCGAGTATTTTTCTTGAAGATCAGTAGAAACGGTAGTGGCCCCTTGATATATTACAGACCGGTATACAATTCCAGAAGCGCCACACAACATAAATATTTTAACACCCCATGGATTAGGTTTCCCTTTTATAAATTGCTTTACAGCAATTTGTCCCTTGAATGGAATGATTGACTCATCAATGCACAGATTCTCTTCAAGTGGGAGTTCTTCACACCTTTTGTCAAAAGAGTCAACTATTGGACGCACTTTCCAAAGTTTGTCTTCCGCATTATGATTAGCGTTGACATCTACAATATGTAGGTTATTCCTAAGAGATTCAAACCTATTTCGAGAAATCGCTACATCATCCAAGAATTTTATTTTTGTAGAAGACTTCCAATACATTCTCAACCTCGGGAAACGTACTACCCCAAAAATAATGTGTAGGGCTACTAGTTTTTTTATTTCATTTTTACTAGTATCTATATTTTTTCCGTGCTTTTGAATAGAATACATATTCGTTTTGTCGGCCAATTCGTGAAAGATTTCATCTGGAAAATATTTGGAGAAGTACATCAGTGGAGTTTGATTTTGACTTTCAGCATCATAACCGGCAACAATTTGTCCCGAGAAATCGGTGTTTGGTGGAACGAATTGTCCATTCTTCCAAATTACTTTTTCTTTTCTATTTTTTGGCTTTTTGGTTTTTTTGTGAAAGTCTTTCTTTTATAACCGACAATGGGACATTATCTTCTTCCTCCTCAAATTCTTCATTTCCAATCTCATCATTTTCATCTTCACTTGGTTCAAATTCCAAGTCATATATATTCTCTCCCGTGTCCTCGGTGTCCGTCTCTATCTCAGAATCAGAAAGGGCTAAAACTGCAGCTTCGGCGTCATTTAGGGACACTGTTTTGGCAACTGCCTTTATTTTTCCATAGAAATTACGGGGAGTATTGCATCGAATTCGGTATCATCTAAAATTTTTTCAAAATTTAATTTTGTACTCATAAAATAGAGAACGTATCCAAAAATATTGTTAATAATAAATCTAATAACATTTCAAAAAAAAACTTGATTGGTGCCTCTACGACCCAACGGTGGCAACTGCGTACACAAAAATGTGGGGTCTTTTTCAAAGTCATTTATTAGAAAAACATCCTACCAATATGAAAGTCTATCATATTTGTGATTAGTATTTATATTCTAGTTAAAAAAGAACGAAATTACATATATTTTAGCTGTAGTAAACACTTACCCAACATACTATTTGGCTTTTGCGAATCCATCTTGAAAGCACGTTGGATATCTCCAGTTTGCAAACCGACAACAATCGAGAATCGGTCTTAAAATTATTATCGCATTAAAATTAGTATAAGGTAGCACCATCTATCGCTGGGGGACACGAAATAAATCTTTTCCGGCCATTTAGACAACTATAAATACAGCGGTGGCAAAAGCCACCGCTTGATTAAAAAGCATTAAAAAGGTTAGAAAATGTTCAATACATTTTTTTCTTATCGCTTATAATTACTGGAAAAAATTAAGTGTAAACTAAAATAAATGGTTTTTTCTCCATAATTAGTTTTACTTTTAATATCTAAACATTATTAAGTTCAGTTAAAATGCATTTAAGTGGTAGCCCAAAAGGTATTATTTATTTAACAAAAAGTTAAAATATCTATTACTTGTTCATGCATTTTAAATAAATAGTTAAAAAATATTAATTTTCCAAATAACATTTTCGTAATTTTAAATTCCCCTGTATATCAGAAGGCGATTCTACTTAACGCTTTTATTCTAAAAAAACATTTTTGTTACTGAATTAGGAACACATTCTTTTTTAACCTATATTTTTTTTGGAACCATAACCAATAGAAAAAAATGTATTATACACTTCTGACTATTTTTTACTACTGACTACTATTTAATTGGGTCAAAAATATATTTAACCAAAGTTTTTATTTTTGAAGTTATATTTTTGCGATTTTAAACCACCCTGTATATGCAATGGAGGTTTTTATTTTAGCTTTTGGCATTGTAGTCAAAGCAAAATTTTTATGAAAAATAACTTTTTTTCAAAATATTCACAGTAAAAAAAAACAGGTACAGTTAAGTCCATTCGTGGACACAATGCATACTATATACTATATTCTATTTACTATTTGTATACTTTACTGAGTTGTACAAAATTCGAAGCCTTTTATGCGATACTCATGCTTCTGTACCCATGTTTTACATAGAAACTAACCCTATATACGAAACTCGAATTTAACTCAACTTAGTGAGAAATACCAATTCGATCTCTTGCGTCATTTACCCTCTACAAAGTGTTTCTTAATTTCTTGCGTTTGCTTTTATCCTTAAGATCTTTTGTGTTCATAGAGATTTTCTAAAACTATATACAAACGTTTTTAAAGCAACTTTTATGTAGATTGCTATTCTTTTTGTTATAAATCTTATGAAACATCCTGTATACTTTTTATTTCTGAAATAATTAAAATATTGCCTTTTTAAACATATAATGTTACGGCTTAAATTTATTTTAAGCCATTTCTGAGATACTGCATATTTGGTCATTTATTATTGTAATTATAAAATTATATTTAAAATGCAGGTGTCTGATTTCTAAAAAAGGTCCAAGAAGACGCAAAACCATTTTAGATAAAAGTAAATTTAAGTTGTTCCATGGTAAAAACAAAATCTTATTTGCTCCGGACCTTCTTTTGACCACTGTATAAACTGCGAATGACCTTTTGTTTTGTTCCGTTAGCGGCCGGCTACGATAAGACTCCGCAAGCTTTGAGCGGAGAGTGTGAGAGCACTATGCTAACATAAAGATCTGCTGCATTAAATCTTTATGTTAGCATAACGCTCTTAAGGCACGCATTCACTAGCGACGGGCGAAGACGGATTGGGTCGAGCACGCCGCCTGCAGGTGCGTCCATTAGCGACGGGCACATACGGGCGGATATTTTCATTTTTTCTTTAGGAAACCACCATTTTGTTAAAAAATGTTTTTTTTTGCTTATTTCTTTAATTGGTTTATGAATTACTATTTTTAAAACTAGGTACGTTTGGTTATTTCATTTTAGATGATCCAGTCAAGGGATATAGTGATCACCGCAAAACGTCTTTTTTTAGAGGAGCATCCGGACATCAGCTACAGAGGGTTTAAAAATATTTTTCCTGGCAAATTAAATATGTTAAATTATATCTTAAAGTGTTCAGAGCATATCTAAAAAAAAATTAAATTAATAAACTTAAAGGGATTTGCAGAAAAATTCTTGAAAACTGGGTTTTTTCGGTATTCTAAGTAAATGTAACCCCTTAACACATTTGGGACATAAGTTTATTTAAACTTTTCTTATAAAAATAACCCCAGAATTCACATTCTCAGAGCTTATTTTCCTACTATAAAGCACTGTATAATAATTTCGACCGGACCATACAGAATGTTTTTTTTTATTTGAATATCTCGAAAACGGCTGCCCAAATCAACTTTTACAGGGTATACCTTTTTTACGTAAATGATGCTTAGGAATAACAATTTTTATCTAAAAGTCAAGTACAGGTGGTAGAGTTTAATTTTTTAACCCACAAACACTTTTCGACCCTAGCCATTTTTATGACAATACACCAATTAGGTAATAACAAAATTATTTATGAAAATCTGAAACTAAAATGAACCTTTCTTTCTGTATCTCCGAAATCATAAATTTTGTGACTAAGGTAAGTTCGAATAGATCATTATGTTTTGACCTCAAGAATTTGTGGAAATATTTTTTGCACCGTTTAAAGACAGTCTGTATGTGTCAGCATTGCAGAAGAAATGCCATTTTTTTGTTTTCCAACTGAATACTGTCCGTCGCGTCTCTAATTGACGCACTTTAATTTGTTTACAAGGCAGGCAACTAACCAGCGGTCCGGCCCATCCGCCTGTTCGTCGCTAGTGGACGCGTACCTTTAAGGGAACGGCCAGACTGAAGAGTGGGCGAGGGACAAGCGAGCTAGCGATTTTTTAAAACCTATGCAAGTACAAGTGGCCACATCGACACTTAGCGGGCGGGCGAAAATTAACATGCAATGATGATCTTCAGACTGGCCGTTCTCTTACACTGGCCGCTCGCTGCTTGTATCATAGTCGTTGCCTTTAGAGTTATCATAATTTTGTCCAGTGTAAGACCAAGGTTTGATTATGTACATGCGTGGATAATTTGTAAAAATTATTTAGCTAAATATTGTGACAATACAACAATTAAATTAAAGAAATTATTTATATAACACAAAAAGCTACTTTTACTTTTTACACCCTTCATCTCCGAAGTCATTTACTTTGCGTCTTAGGTAAGTAGGTACAATTAGATCGTCTTATTTTAGCCTCACGAATTTGTAATAGCATATTTTCCACACTCTTTTCATTTTTACTCGAATTATTTGAAATGCATGCCACATCTGGGAAAAATTTCGGTATAAAGAAACCATCTCATAACTTAAGATAATATGTTTATTTTCCTCACAGGAAGAAGTCTAAATCTGAATTTGTTTTTGTCTGGCAATTCCATTTACAATTGTGTGCCTTCTTTTGTTATGGAAATTTGGTTTTAAGCATTTTTACAAAACTCTAACATTACCTAAAATAAATTATATTTTTTATTTTCTGTGGAGCCGCCCACAATAGGTTTTTAAATTTATTTCATATTTACTGATAAAAGGCTCTTAAAATATTTTACAAGTATTTGATTTTTAGCTTTATTTTATTTTCGCACTACTAATTAAATTATTTTTACCAATAATTACCAGATAAATGCTTAACGTACAAGTACGCTACCTATACTTTAACCCTTAACTGGTAACATGGAGACTCTCAGAATCTGCAAATTTTATTTTGGGTCATATCTACCACCACAATAGAAAATTAAACCTACCGTTTATGGTACCTTTCTAGAACCTAGTATTACAGTAGCTTCTACAAAGGCAGTATCCAGCGGTTACCTGCTTTCAAGTTAGGTGAGTCACGGAGTCTCTTATACTCCTTATCACCACGACGCGACGTGTGTATAGTTGGGACCAGATTTTATTCACTCTGAAAGGGTTGCCGCAAAGTATCTGATGTAAACAAACTTTTTGTAAACAATGATTTATTGCATAAGGACAGAAACGAAATAAGATGATGTTTTCTAAGTACGAGAAACGCGTTTTAGCAATGTTTGGCTATGTGCTTTCGAAAGGTTGTTTTTATCATGTATACATCCTTAATAAAAAAATGTTAATAAGGGTCAATTCTCTATTAATAAATATTTAGTTGATCTGTTAGATAAAGATTACATAATTAGAAAGTTAAATGTGGTAAAATTTAAAAGAGATCTAGGTATTTACTGTATTCAAGACATTTCCGAAAGTGATTTTCTAAAAGAGAAACTTGGAAAAAAGACAACATTTTTGTGCTTTAGCTGCAAAAAGCCTATTTGCTTGCAGTGTTCAAAAAATCCTGCCTCTCTTTTTGCAATAGCGATATAGATGTATAAAAATGATTTACTATAAATATTTTACGTTTTGCACGTTTTTACCTTTGGGACAAGAGTTATCATTATTGTTTTTCCTTGTACTTTTATCACCGTTAAAGTTTCATTTATGCCCAAAATAATGATTCGACCAATAATATTATTTAAAAGGATCATATTTTTATCTAAGTTTTTTCAGCTTGGGCGTTTTCATGTGTTTAATTATGTATTTTCTTCTTTTATATAATACATGTTTGAAACAATATGTTCACATTTTGTGTTAACATACCATAATAAAAAATATAATTTGCGAATTACCATATACGAAATCTCAGGAGTCTGCCAGACTCTATGTCACCTTTAGTGACAGAAATTTAGATGTCACTGGTTAAGGGTTAATTATTTGAAAACAAAAATTTAAACTACTTTAACTAAGAAACTTTTTACAGTTTTTAAATAAAATGTTTGACTCAATTGTTAATAGCTCTTAATAATTATTTAGATAAGTTTTAGTTCTATCCCAGTGTTAGACTTCGGAATATTGGCAAAATGCTTTTTCCTACGACCACTTGTGAAAATAGCAAATAGCACACTGATTTCATGCATAGAAAATGCGTTATATCACACTAGTGTTGCAAAGTACTTTACAGCACTAGTGTTGCAAAGTACTTTACAACACTGGTGTGATACATATTATGATGTCATTCTAAAAACTGCTATTGGTTTTGCAAGTGACATATTTATTGTAGTGACAGTAAAAAAACTTTTTATTTACCTTAAACGGTAGAACCCAAATTAGCGAAAATCATCTTATTTTATATTTATTAAAATTTACGAAAAAATAATAAAAACAAACAAAAATAGACATAACCACAAAAACAACTTTCACTGATTTGGTGTATTCCTTTTAGGGTTTAGAACCGCCCGGAACGACACCAAAAGTGTTCCTTTTAATTGCAGTCTATTGTATTTTTGACGGTTTTGACACTCTTGACAGTTCAAGAACGGTTTCGGGCGGTTCTAGAGCATAAAAGGAATACACCAACTGGCACAGTGTTGTCAGGTAAGTAGATCAAATTAAAAATCTCCCTTCTACCTTTGAGCATGTACTTTATAGAGGCAGCCTTGCCGCTTGACCGTTCGACCTAAAGCGCCAGAGAAAAAAGCCTATAGATCAAATTCCTTCCTCTCTTTCTTCGTGTACTCAAACAACTAGTTAAATCTTTTTTTTAATCCCTAATTAAACCTAAGGCTAATACACACTTTATGAATCCACTTTCTTTTATCCATTCATAAATAGAATCAGACCCTTCCGACGTTGCCAAATGCTTTCCATATTTTGCATGGTAACTGACGTTTGGTAGTCGTTTTTTCCTTACTTTTAGGACTTTAGGTTATGCATTTACAATTTTCATATTTTTATATTTTTTCTTAAAAATATGAGGAAAACTGTTATTTTTACTTAATTTTATATGTGATGTTCAGTTTCATTAACTCGTTTTACCAATTTTACCCCACCCAGCACCCCTTTTCACTCCCCGGTCCCGTAAGTTTATTTACTGATATTTTTTAAAAAACGGAATATTTTGGATATGCACCACTTACGTTTTATTTAGAAGAGTGTCTAAAATATGTAAGAATCGATAATTTTTAAAAACACTTATAATAGCAGAAAACCGTATTAAACTATTAGCGTTATTACCTAACAAAACCATACAATTTTTATTAAGTGAGGGCCTTTTTAAATTCCAAAATGATAAAAGTTATATAATGCTTCTAGGTAGGTGATTTTCGATGTAAAAATATTGTCAAAACAGTATAATATAGCAGTGAGGAAAAGTATATATCACACTAGTGTTGCAAAGTAAATATCACCCTAGTGTTGCAAAGTTCTCAATTGTTTTTTATTTTTTCTGAACAGACAAACTTTAATTTTTTTTTTTTTTTGGTGAATAATTTGTGGTCGTAGGAAAAATAGTGTACAGTACTCGTGTGAAAATGACTTTCTTACACTCGTGGGTTTGTTCGCACTCGGCTAACGCCTCGTGCTACAATATTCCCACTCGTGTGAAATTAGTCATTTTCCACACTTGTAATGTAATATACTATTACACGGTTGTTATTATTTCTTCGCTCAAAGGAAATCGTTTTCACGCATAGATTTTCTAAAATATAAAATGTTATTTTGGAATGCCAGATTTTGCATTACAAAAAATTAATTTTAAAAACCTATGGTTTTTAAATAAGAAAAAAAGGTCCTTATATAGTTGAAGAATAGTTTATTATTTTTTCTGGTGCTACATCTTGCAGAAGTTTTTTCTTAGCTCTTCTAAGAGTTCTCCTTCTTTTTATTATAAAAATACTCGCACCATGCTAACTTGAAATGGTAAACAAATGCATTTACATAAAAAGCCACAGACAATTTGATTCTTTAAAAATACTTTTATTTTTTCTTTTTTTTTAACAAAAAGAATACGAGGATCCTAAGAGGGCCGTATCTTATCAAATAAAGAAAATGTATTAGGTAGGTTTTTTAAAGTATAAAAAAAAAAAGTTAATTTTTATTCTTTCATATTTTCCAAGCTTAACTTTTACAAATATGCCCTACAAAGGATTTTAAAAATTAAATTCTTTTCAAAATTATAAGCATTTTGTTGACGCGAAATCCAAACGGGCTCGGCCAAAACTAATCGAACAACCCTTCGATTGACCGCTCTGAAATACGAGTATCAAAGCTGTTTGATTGGATAAGGAAAACGCGGACAATAGTTTTTTTGACGTCGATGAAAGGTTTAATGTATGAAGCTGGTATGGCAAATTAAGTAAATGTAAGTTTTACACGAAACTGTCTTTTTAAAAGGGTGCCGATTATTTCTTTATTTCTACTTGACCGATTTACTTAAAATAGTCCCTGGGCCAGTAGTGAAGTTCACCTCAGGATAATAACACGTTTAAAACATTTTAAGGGGGTTTCTTCTGACGAGTCTACACGAATATTCATACCGCTTTATATGGAAGCGGCGCGTTAACCCTGCCTATCAATGTCAATTATTTCGGGTTTATAGACTTGTCTATGTACGAAACTTACCGCATCCCCAAAATTTCAATTTTTACCATTTTTTCATAGGGCCGGACAGAGCGACATTAGGCCAAAACAATAATCTTTTATTGTTTTTTTTTTTTGGGAAGATTGCTGGGAGGGTTGGAATTGTCGGCATGATCACGTGCCAATTTTTTAAGACATTCTTCAACAGCTGCTATTTTTTTTTCATCTTTTTTATTCTTTATTTTCTATGTTTTTTTAAATGTTATTAAATGTTAAATTACTCATAAAAAATAAGAAGTAAAAATATTAATTTGATTTTTTTACGGCACTTTAAAAATCTACTAAAATTCATGCCTCTAGACCAGAATACTCCTTTAAAAACCAATTATGCATAAGTCCTAATCAAATTTTAACGGGACTTGCCACTAAAATTAATAAAAAAGTTTTTTTTAGAATTAGATTTCGGTCTGCCACGTGCACAAAAAAACTAATTACTCCATCTCTTTGCCGGAGATAAAAATAATTTGGTTTACAAGTTGTCTCTCTTTGTAACGAAGTTCTTTACGAGACGTCCCGTGGTTAACAGGCAATTTAATTTGTATATTATTAAATCTTGAAATACTACGTAGGAATTTAATTGGGTTCAGTCCTGCAGTGTTGCTTTTCTGTGTTAGGGATGTCCAGTATAATTCCTTTACTCACGGTTCCCAACAGATAAACTCATGGTGCCGCACGTATGCATTCCTATGCGGTTCAACTGAAGAGACCCCGAACTTCCCACTTTGTTCGTTCTTTTATCCGTAGAGTTTTTAGAACCTGCTGCCCGTGGAGGTCTTCTCTCCAAATATTCAAGTATTTAAGTCCTGTGTCAATAAACTTCCTCTTACCTTGCTTAAGACCCCCTTTTAGCCTTCGTGGATTGTCTAAAGATAAAAAAAGACTATCGGTCAGCCTGACAGCAACCAGAGCAATCATTTCATACAAGATTAGCTCCAAGCTGGTGCAGGACTTCATAGTTGCCCTGGAAGAGGTGTGTTTTTCAACAAGCTAGTTGGCATTTTAAATGAATGATGAGAAAAATATTTGATTTTTGTGTCATTTACCTGGACCCTCTCGACTGACTAGTTTATTGGTTTGCCTCACAGGACTTATCAAAGTGGCTGTACTGAGTCCATGGTGAATAACACAAAAAGTAAGAGTCTTATATAAACAATGTCATTGTTTGACGGTAGGATAAAATCTCACCTTTAATACCGTATCACTTAGTGATCGGCATCAAGTTTAACCGGGAGTCAGCAAGTAAAATATGGAAAAAAATGCTGCGATAAGTCCTGTGAGGCAGGGGAAACTAGTCAGTGGAGAGGGTATAGGTAAATGACACAAAAACAGGAGTCTTTTTCCCAACTGTCAAAAACGAATATCTCTTTTTTATGTTATTACGACAGTACCGATTTATTTACATTTCTTTTTCATAGGCTAGTTAGCTTGTTGGACGTATTGTCTGGGTACCCAGGACTCAAGGGCTACCAAAGTAATAAGGAAACTGGCAAGGGAGGGTGCTGGCTGGGCAATGGTAGGCCCTCAGCCCTACTATGGCATTTCGTAATGCCAAGTAAGGTCATCTATTAGATCATGGATCATGAGGAAATCCCAAGACTGGTGGATAAGCTCACTAGCGCAGCGTCAATAGAAAAAAATTTATAAAGTCATACTCGCCGGGATTTAGAAGACCTTCTGAATTACAACAGTAAAAATAATGGTGGGTCCACTAACAGGTCATTGCAGACTAATTAAACACCTGGAAATAATAAACCTGGAAGAAGAAGACCTATGCAGGCTCTGCCAAAAGAAGAAGAAAGAGCAAAACACCTTAGTGCTATTGTGAAGGTCTTTGTCGCCTAAGGTTTGCAAGGTCGGTAAGGACAAACGCAAAGCGGCAACATTAGAGAAATATTGCACAGTAAAATAAGGCAAGGCAGTAATACTACCGTCCTTATTATGACATCCGAGTTTACGCAGATGCATGATAAGATAAGGACTCCCTTAATAAGGATAGTGCCTGGCTTTATTTGTGCCCTTTTAGCTTGTGCCTTATTTTGGTCTCATTTTAACTTCACTGTTCATGTAACCAAGCGACAGGATAAAATACTTAAAACATGCTCTTTCAATTGATTTTTTGTAATTGTATATAACAAATGTATATGTATATACACCATAAACTACGAAAGAAAAACAACCAACCGTTTACCACGTTTTATGACTTTTAAACAAAATATTTCTTTTTTTATGATTAATAGTACTGTCAACATGATGTGCAATAACTCTAACTTATGAGTACAGACGCTATTTAAATAAGGCCGGTATAAATAACACCCAGTCCTAATAAGACAACGTCCAATAATTCCCTTATTTACATTGGAGCTCGCACTTAGACGAAGCGTCGCGTCGCGTCAAGAGAAAATTCGCCGAGTTGCTTTACATTTAATTAAATGAAACCCTGCCAATATAAGCGGCA
>JACEGR010004504.1:0-86441 GCA_014170235.1 Listronotus bonariensis
CGTTAAGCTAAAATTGGAAAAACGCTAAATAGAAACTGCACCATGTTTTCTTTTTTACTAAAAGCTAATGTTAAAGTCTGTTTGAGAAAATAACAAATAACTCTGATTTTTTATTTTAGGTGCTCGTCGCCATTTCTTTAAGATCCCTTTTTCAGGTTTTTAATGAATTCTGTGGCGGTCCAAAAGCCCGTGACTGTCGTTATTTTGGAAAAGCTGAATTTAATGTTATGTTATTTGAGAACTATTAAAATATATTTTATTCGCCGGACAGTTTTGATAGTTCCAACCCCTTGGCAGACAAACATTTTGGGGTGGCCCAATGGACCGAGTAAGTCCAATATTTCAATTGTTTAACAAGATATAACAAAAAGTATTGTATAAGATTTGTATGGTTTCCAAATAAGCATCTCCTAAAAATATTTTGAAGTATACAAAGTGTCTTAAAAAAGTATTGCTCTGAGGTTCGTTTTTTTAAAACTTCATCAGACCATGGGGCTACACAAAAATTTTGTCGGCCAAGGGATTAAAACTGTATAAACTGTCTGCCGACTGGAGAAATATCTTTTAATAATAGGTGCCCAAAAACATATATAAAATTCAGGTTTTACAAAATGAAGAAAGTTTAATTTAAATTAATTAACCTTTGGTACCTGGTACCTGCTAAAACCACTGAGTCAAATTTTATAGTACCTATTCCATAGCTTCTACCTAGGTTGTGAGCATACGCTGAGAAACGAAGGACGTGAAAGTAAAAGAAGACTAGCTGTAATTAACAGCCTACTGTCCAAAGATAATGGTATTTTTCTTTTTACAAAATGATGTAATTCTGCTGCTCACAGGCTCTTACTCAGTAGTCTTGTTATCTGGCTGGTATATAGCTTATTTAAAACTTCTTACTGTATAAGTTTTTTTACTTTTTGTTTGACTGCGATCTTAAAAACGTTGACAAGATTCTTACTGTAAGTTTTTCGAAATTAAAGTTAGTTATTGTGTTACTTAAACAAAAGTCATTTAATGCATAGTCCTTATATACCTGGAATTTAATTTAATCACCAGTAATACCAGTATAGAAAACGTTTCAATTTAGATAAGTAACGTTGAATGGTTAAAACATTAAAACACAAATCCATGAACAGCTTTAAAGAAAATTGCGAACATGACTTTTCATTTGCTAAAGCAACTGAAAAATGCCCTTTTCAAAAACATAAGCGGGATTTTTTAAAGAAAGTTCTGTTGCTTTGTGTTTCTACTTACGTACATATGTTACCTTTATTATTGCCGTCTATATCATACAAAATGATATGCGTTGCTATATTATGAAACATTGTAGTAGTAGTATAGTCGTGTATAAATAAAAACAAAACTATTAAAACTGCCTTATGGTAATATTTCAGCATCAAAAAATTTATACATATATATATATATATATATATATATATATATATGTATATATATATATATATATATATATATATATATATATATACAGGTTGTCTCCAAAAGATCTCTAACGTAATTTACCTTAGTCGAAAAGTCGATCGTTTGCAAGATACAGGGGTTTTATTTTATTTTAGTTATTTTTAAATATCTTATTTATTATAAGACATTTCTCTACAAAATTCAGTATTAAAGGTTTTTCAGAGTAGGGAATCAAACTATAATAATATTTTTGTCGTAAAGTCGTAAAATGTAGAGGAAGCCACTCGAAGTTCTTTGCTTAGATTCATAGTGTCATAACTTTTCTTTTTATCCCAGTATATTATATTTAAGTATAAAATTTTTAATTTTCCACATTTTTTCACAAAAAGATTTTTTTTTATAAATATCGCTTCGAACAACCGTTTTTAAGTATTTCGGAATAAACATTTTATTTCATACATAAGTTTGCCATTGCATTCATTCACGCTTTATCCAGGCCATCTCGTAGTGTCCACAAAGTATGTACAAATTGTGACCACAAATTCTTTGAGCCAAAAGGTTGCTGGTTTGCAAGATACAGGGTATCAAATTTTCTATTTTTTTTTTTTAAATCATCACCCTGTATCTCGTAAACGATCAACTTTTTACCTAAGGCAAATCAGGTTATGTCGTTGTATTTTGACGATAGAAAATTTGTATATTAGTTTGTACAGACCTTTAGAGACACTCGGAATATTATGGTTTTAATATTTCGTTTAATAGAGATCTAAATTTTAATTTACATAACAATAATATTATAAAGTATTTTAAGGCTATAAATTGGATGGACAAGATTCTTGGTGCCGAATCAAATATTAATTTAGGAGTTTTATTTTAAACTATAATTTTAAATAAATATTTTAACTTTAGGAAATTATCACATCTTACTAGAAAGAGAATAATAAAATAAATGTACTCTAAAAACGATCCCCATTCGTGCAATTTTAAAAAGATGAAATATTATTTTGTTAAAAACCATGTAATGAAAAATGTTGCAGTTTATGTAAGTAACGTTGAATGGATGAGAAGTTAAAATCTAAAACAGCGAACTGCCGCTTTTTATTTAGCAAAAGCTGCTAAAAAGAGCTCTTTTAGGAAAATAAACATCAGCGAGATTTTTAATTGCGAGTTTTGCTGCTTTGTACATCTACCTACGCATTTTACCTTCATTTCATAGGTTATTCATTTATTTTATGAATCAAGCTGCCCTTATTATATTATTTATGAAGGCAAATTTAAATTACGTTTTACTATTATACATTAGTCACAAAGCCCTTATATTTAATAAAACATCCATTTTGAAGTTACTTATTGAACAAATATCTGCAAAACAATACTTTTTTTATCTATCCCCAAGTATCATTCTTACTGAAAGGTAAGCAAGTTATAAATATAAAAATTAAAAAAAAAAAAAAAACAGGTATAGTTAAATTTATCCAGCAAAAGAAATACACAGAACAATTTTCGTCGCTGTCCTCTTTGCTTGGCTTCCAAGCGCTGCTTGGAGATATTCAAAATTTCGAATTTGTTAATTTGGCATATAAAAAATCTTTTATAGTTTTTTTTTAATTACTTTAACTGAATAAGTTATTAACATTTTACACTTTTGTTGAACAAATACATTTTGGATTACTACTTACATAGCCTACCTATTAACATAACTTGATATTCTATGAATATTAAAAGTAAAAATAATAATACCTTTTTATTAAACAGCAGTTTAATTAGGTATTCTCAAATATATCTTTTCACTTTTTAAACTATGTAAAATAACATTTTTGCGATTTTAAACCAATCTTGGACACACTATAACATTTACCACATACCTTAAAATAAAATTATTTAAAAATTTTTGGTTTGTTTTTTGAAAAAGCCTTTGTACACGTCAAGTTTTAAATAATTTTTTTATATTAACCGTATTCATCGGAGTGGTTCAAACCGCATTTGAAATGACAATATAAATATGAGAGTTAGATAGAGATAGGTATTCAAATGTTTTTAAAATGTTTTGGACCATATTAACACGAAAAAACGCCTTTATTTTCGGCTACTGGGCCAGGTGAATCAAGTTAAGCAAAAGCTAATACTTATAGTATTTCCTTTTTTTTGTTACAGGTAATTTTGTATGTTTTATCTTTTATTATTTTAAGTAAAAGCATTTGCTTAGTTTTATTTACTTGACTCACTGTTTTCTCTTATGGTAAATAAATGTATAAATGGTGGTCAAAAGGTCAATGCACACCATGGGCGTATAGGAGGGCGAAGGGAGTGTTGGGGGTTTGAACCCCCCTTTTCCCCTCCTTAGCATGAATAAGAAGGGCAATTTATATGGAAAAGTTTATTCTTTGTTATGTTTTTAATGCGTATGGTTAAGTGTACCCCCACCCTTTAGCATACGGAAAGAAGGAAAAAGAACATGTTGTACCTGTTTTTTTGTTCTTCAATATTTTTGGTATTAAATTTCTTGGCAGTTAACCCCCCTCTTACAAAAGCTATATATACATCCGCACACTAGGCGCTCAGGGCTCGGTCCGCTCACGGTACGGTCAAATATCTTACGTGCTATTTAAATGTCATTCAGGGTCATTAATTTAAAAAGAATGTAAAATATTTGACCGTATCCTGAGCGTACCAACATCTGAGCGCGTAGTATGCATTACCTTAATATTAAAAATTAAATATTTTTTTACCTATTTTGCTCTTTATTTACATATAGTGCAGGAAATGAAGCTTAAAAAAGGTAACACCTTGCAATTATTTTGTTCTGCATGGATTTATTTAAAATTTTAACAGACAGGAAGAAATAAAATAACCCAAAGATCAAAATGTACATATATGTATCAACAGTATGGGGCCAAACCCCGGAAAGTGTTTACCACTCCATCTTGGGGGACATTGTGGTTGGAAATTATTTATTGAATTTTATTACAGGAATTGCTTAAAAAGCTATTTTAATCAAAAAGTATTGTTAAACGTTTTTTTTGGAAAATAATATTTTCCAAGCTATTCGCTGTTAAAAGTAACAAAACAACAAATAAATATCTTACTACTATCTTATTACCTCGCTGCTTTTACCGCGTTGTATTTACCTCTCTGGTCTTTTTGTCATTTTAACCTACATAGTTTTTTTAAAGCAGAAAGGTAAAAAACCTTTTAGAAAAACACATGTTGTGCTGCTTTTGCTGTTATTACCGCGCTGTTATAACCGCGCTCTTATTACCTCGCTGGTCCCCTCGTTCCTCGTCGCTCCGACATAAACACTCCCTAAACTATAAGCACTAAGTTAAGTTCCGAAGGTAAAATAGACACTATACCTACTATTTTTAAATTTGGTTGGCCATTTTTGCAAAACCATAAAAATAGGCAAATCAAATGCGGTATTTTCTTAAAGCTTTTTAAAATCTCTTTTTAATGGTGACACAGAGTGTTTTATTTAAAAAATGTCAGTTTACCATTAAATTCTCAAAGCTGGCTATATTTCCGAAACTATTAAAAATGAATATATCATATGTGAACTTTTTCTTAAAACTCTTTGATAGGTCTTTTGAATGATGATATTTTATACAGAGTGTTGCATTTTAAAAAAGAACATTTTTGTAATAAATCGAAAAACCCGATGTTCAATAGTTTTTCTGTTGACAGCACGTTAATCACCGTTAAACACTACGTCTTTACTAATTTAACCGACTTTTTTTCTTTAATAATAAAGAAGATACTAATAGTGCCGACTTAAGAATGATCACCCTGTATTTGCTGCGGTTCCTATATCCCATTTTTTGATAAAATATATTAAATTGTACGTGCGCATCTAGTGATGTAGTTTCTTATTTATGATACCGCACAAATCAACCATTTAAGTATATTGTGAACATATGGGTATATGGGTTTTAATAATTTTAATATTTATCTAATTATTTCGGCATTAAAGAAATCACATCCAAAAAATTAAGACAAATACTCGAAAATATAGTGCAAGGTGTCACTAAACAATAACAGAGTCTAGGTCATATTATTTTATTCAGGGTCAACAACGTGCTAAGTCAGCAAAATACTAAGTTCAACTTGGTATATATACAGAAATTGTCCTAATAATAAAGAGAAGAAAATTACAAAAATATTAGATAAGAACTAGGTAGTAAAAATGAAGTCAAGTAAAAAAGTTAAAGTTTTAGTTAAGCCCGTACGGGCTACTCCTAGTGGGGGATATGCCCGTACTAAATTTAGTTAGTTGAATGGTTCCTGTAGTCTTATAGTGAAAGAAAAAGATAGTTTTGTTGTCCACCGGTCTCATGGCCCAAGAAGATAGTTCCATATGGTACATTTGCCCAGTGACGTAAAGTGGCCCTATGTATATTTAAAATTACATGTCACAATATTTTAAAAACAATTTCCTGATATTAATAAACATGCGCAATGTAATATTATATCGGTACCTTAAAATATTAAAGAAGTATTTTTGCATGTACAATAAATTTAGAAGCCTTATTTAAAACAGAATAATCAATACAACCTATTTTTTCATTTAAACTCTGCCCTATTAAAATTATTATTTACACTGTGCAAATATTTTGATACAAAAGATCAGCATCCTTCATTCTGTAAATAAACTCAAAGTTGAAGTAGTTAAACACCATATTGAATGCCCGACAAATTAATGCATTTATGTTTACTTTTGTAGCTGCTGGTTTATCCCCTTATTATGTGGGGTTTATTATTAGGGAGGGACTGATTTTTGGTATACTGTGATGTTAAATAAAGGAAGAAAGAAAATATGGTTTTTATTATTCATATTTGTTTTAAAATTTATACCCGGATGTTCATTAGTTGTTGCTGATTCAAACATGACATAAAAAGTGTCTATTTTCATGAAAAACATAACAAATAAATAATATTCTTGAATATAAAAAAGTTTAACAAAAACGTAGCATAGGAAAATTATTTTTTAGGTATCCAAAGTATCAATTTAAAAAAAAATACAATATTTTATTGTTATTTTAATATTATTTATTGACATTACTTAAATTTAAATTTAATTTCCTTCTGTGACATTTAATTTTGTTTATCTAGTAAGGGCTTTTGTTTAATTAATTAGGACAAACATGTTAAAATATACAGTGTGGCCAATGGATGGACTTAAGTTTCCTATTTTTAATATTTCGAAAAAATAAAATAGGTACACTAACATTTTTGCTTTATCTTAAATAATAAAAACTATAATCAGAATCGGTATATGATATACAAAGAAGTTAAAAATTGCGGAAATTATACCTTAAAAAAATAGATTTTATATTTAAAAAACAACATATTTAGGTAAAATAAAAAACCAATTAAAAATATCAAACAAAATATATTTTTACCATATATGTGTGCTGCGGAAAATTAAGTGTAAATATACAGACTGTTTTTTCAAAATTAACTATTTTACTTTTAATATGCAAAAATTATTAGCTAAAATCTAAATTCAAATGCGATAAAAATGTATCTAAAAGTTATAAGTAAATAGAAATGAATAAAATAAAGATTTATTCAACAAAAGTTAAAATTCCATTACTTTTTTATCCCACTAATTAATTAATTAGTTACAAAAATGTATTTTTATTTTTATAAATAGGTAATTTTATATAAATTACTAATAAAAAATAATATTAAATTTCACTTCATTGTTAAGAATTAAAAAATATATTTAAAAAGACATTTTTTTATTTTTCTTAGACACCACAAGCAATAAGAAGAAAAAATAGTTGTTAGACATTTCGCGTTCCTTTTTTATGCTTTTTCATTATTTCCTTATAAAAATGTATTTATTTTCCAATTTTCTTATTTTTTGAAATAGGTAATATTTTCGCGATTTTATACCAACCTGTGTATATGCCGATTTTTATAAGATATAACTTTTATCATTTTACTACACAGACTTTATTAACTTTCTTAGCATTACTTTTAAAAATAAACTAAATAGGATCAACCAATAATCATTAATATTATTAATACAAATCATTTAACCCAACACAAGTTTTTATATGTCTTTTCGTTAATCAAGGTTATTTATTATATTGCCCTTCTTGTCAGTCTGCACCCTGCGTTGGCCCATGTAAATCGCTCCCATTTATTTATTGGATGGGGTGTGATGACATTCGAAATATTGTGGGGACAATATGATGGATATGGATATCCTGTCGTATGTATATATTGCTTGTTATTTAAAAGGCACTGGCTAAACGACCGCCGGCGCTTTTATTCAATTATAAGAAGAAAATCGCGGTCCAGCGATTTTATCCATTTACATATTTGAACCGCCTTAAATGTAAATTAATTTGTTATCACCGGTGCTTTTTCTTATTTTACCGGTAGATGCCGCCGTCCGGCAACAATGCGTATCAAATCTATAAAAAGACCATCGAATAATAGTTAAATTTATTCTAACCTTAATAATTATTTATTGTGCAGTACCGTAAGCGTTTAGTTTTCCTATGGTTTTATTGTTTAAAATTGTAGTTTAGTTTATACACTTTTTTAAACAAATTGGAGTAGTATAGCGGAATGGGGATGGGCAAATAAAGCCACTTTTGTATTTATACCAATTAAAAAACACAATACAAAACTATTTCGTCACATAAACCCAATATTTTATAACACCAATAAACACACACTAAACACAAAAAAAATATTGAAAGGCGAACCTATTAGGTCGTCAGCATAAATATAAGCAATAACTTAAAATTTTTGAAAAGTGGAAAATTATTTGTCTGAAAATTAAATTAGAAACAATAAAAATAAATATAGAAAAATATGTATTAAAAATTATCAAGGAAAAAATATTAATAAAAAAATAGTTTAGTATCCGTAATTCAGAACACGGAACATGTGGCTTACGTGCACATAAACCTGTAGCTATTGGCCACTTGTAATATTTCTCTTAAATGTTTAATTATATGATTAAATAAATAAGCAGTGTTTATGAATTATTTACTTAGCAACTTTTTTCTTTTCCTAAGAATTTTAAAGTTTATTCCACCCTTAATACATGCATACTTTAATTAGTAATACTTTGGTTTTGGTTTTATGAAACGATCAGTTTTCTTTTCCGCAAAAATACTACTGGCCTTTCTTTTCCAAAGAGTTGTACATTTTTTTTAACTTTTGAGAAGCTTCGACAAAATCTTCGTAGGTGTTAAAAGTGTCTCTCAAATTTTTTTTTAATCAGTAATAAAAATAATATTAAACAGTAAAATAAATAACTGTTATTCCCTGGGCCAGAAATGAAAATTACTTCATGATAATAAAACTTTTAGGGGTTTCTTTAAAGAGCCTACTACGAATAATTATATTGCCATATATGGAAGAGGCCCTTTGACCCAATCTGTCAATGTCAAATTTTCGGGTATCGGACTGGACAAACGCATTACTTTTAGGCGGACAAGTTCATCACAATGTTTTACATGTAATTTTTAAACATTGTGCCGAAAATCGTAAGGGTTACAGTTACGAAATCCTCCCAATCCGATACTCAAAACATGTCCATGGGTTCTATGGTTTCGTGACTGTAACACTATCAATTTTTAAAACAATGTTTATAAATTGCATGCAAAACATTCTGGTAAACTTGTCCGACAAAAAAGTGGACCCGTTTGCCCACTCCGACACCCGAAATAGGCTAGGTTAAAGCACCGCTTACATATATGAAGGTATAAATATTCATGGTAGACTCGTCAAAAGAAATCCCCCTAAAAGATTTAAAAAGTGTTCTTATCGTAAGGTTTCTTTCATTACTTGCCCAGAGACAGTGGCGTAGCGCTGCTTTAGCGCCCCCTCAATCAGTGGCACAACCCATAAATTTTTCCTGGGAGGGCTTCAGCAAATACTCCGATTTTCAAATTTAATAAAATTGTATAAAACTAATAGCGCTGGCGCTGAAAGGTCATTTAGTCGTTTACGCAAAATAAAGTCATAAGAAAGCACCACTATTGGCGAACAGAGGCTAAACGATTTAGCCCTAATAGGCATCGAGTCAGATTATGCTCTTTAATGATGACTTTGACACAGTTTTGGATAAAATGAAAAGTGTCAAGACCACGGCGGGCGTATTTTCGACCAGAATCCCTTTGTCTACCTACCCAAGAAAAAGGGCCAGATAGGGACATGTACATTTTCGACCAAGGATATTTAAATGTATACCTACCTCTCGGTACTACGGTATGGCGCCTGACAGGGTAATTAAAACAGTTTTAGGGAATTACGAATGGTTAAGTATAAGTTTTTTTTTAAATTCCTTTATTAAATTTAAGACTAATGCACACTTACAAGCTTAGTTCGGTAAAACAGTCTTTTCTTCGGTTCTTAATTAACCAAGACTAATACACACTGGTAATAAGCCAAAATCAATTTAAGAATTTATTCCCACCTTTATCATTAAAATTACACCCTTTGAGAAAATCATTGATTTTTGCCAACCATAGAAATTGTTTAAATATCTACATAAACTTTACAAAAATATATTTTTCTTGTTTAAAGCGTGGGAAAAATAAAATTTACGTAAAAGTCAGACCCAGAAATCAAGACTGAAGTTATCTTTCATATTTTTAAATAATACCTGCATCCTTTTGGTCAAAAGTGCCTACAAGAGTACCCGCACCTTTTTACTTGGTCGTTTTGTTTTAGCTTAAGGCCTCATTTTATATTTGATTTTGCAAAATTCATTTTAAAAATAGTTTTTTATATTTGTAAGTTTTTAAAGTGCGTTTTGTTTTAGTTAAGTCTTATTTTGTATTTGTTTTTGCAGAAATATATTTTGAAAATTGTTTATTTATATTTAATTTTTATTTAAACCTTTTAATTAAAAAATATAACCAAATTAATCAAATTATGTAGTTTTCATTTATAGCGTGGTATGATAACATTGATATCAAAGGATTTTTAAATAATTCAGATTTTTATTTGTACATAACTCTATTTTAATGTACTTGTCTTGGTGCCAGCAAAAAATATTTATTAGTATACTGCTCTATGAAAAGTTAGGCTGCCCCAATAATAGTTCGCCCTCCCCGTCCTTTGACCCGCGCTACGCCATTGCCCAGAGACTATAAGTTTTTAATCATGTTTGGGAAAAAAAGATGTGCTAGGATTCTCATTTTTGCAAACAGACAAATTCAAATAGATTTTTCCTTCTTAGTATGAAATTTTTAAAACTGAAACGTCGTCTTCGAAATTTTCCTACTTCCTATTTGGAAAAAAATTGTTACCTGGATACGTGCCTCAGGCAATCCAATTTTTCTCGGCTAGTCGTTCTCTCGCGAAGACGTCTGGATAATGGGTCCGCTCGAATTCTGAAATAAGAATTGAAACACATTTAGCAAATAATGTTTTGCAAGCAGGTTTTTGAAAAATTAAAACAAAATAGAAATTGTTGCAATAATTTTTTTAATTTTGCATTGTTTGTTCATAAAAATTGAGTTTTCTTAGGACGTATTCTTTTTAAAGGCCGCTACACATTTAAATTTTTTATTTTTAAAAAAGTTTAAGCAAAAGAAGTATAATATGTCTTACCTTTTTCTAAACTATCAATTTGTTCGTTGGTAAAAGCAGTTCTGTTTCTTTGGAGTTTTCTTTAAGTCTTAACTCTAAGTTGTGAGTCTTCATCACCTGAGGAGTTGTGCTCGGAATTGCCATCGGAAGTGCTCTCATGCATTATATCTGAAACAAAACAAAAAAATGGTTGAAGAACTTAAGAGATTTTTAGGGCGGTCGGTAACTTTAGAACGATTAATCGAATTTTTAAAGGTGAAAACTATGCAGATTGGAGCCAACATGTTTTTAATCAAAAAATAGTTTAAAATTGATTTACAACTAAAAGTAATTATTTTATACAGCATGTCCACGGATAGATTTTACATCAATAGCACAAATAGATCAAATATTTTCATGTTAAATAATCTCTTGTTTCTATACACGGCATTTCCTAACTACGTTACAAAACTAAAATTAGTGCTTTTTTACGTCTTTTTATGGAATAAAAGTTCCTATAAACATATGTTCGGACTTGCTTCAATTTTGAGATACAGGGCTTTAAAGTTTTTTAAAAAAAGTCGGTATTTTTTAAATATCTTAAGAACCATTTAACCCATTTGGATAAGATTTAAAACACCTATTTATTGTCATAAGGCGATGGTAAAGCTTTGTCTTGATTAGAGATTATTGGGACCAATTGCGTCTCAGTGGGTACCACGGCCAAAAGGCGGACGCCACTAACTTTTATAAAGTTTTAATCATTTTTCTGATTAAGCAATTAACAATTAATGTTTTTGGTTTTCTTTCGTGATCTACCTTCGTTTTCAAGAAAAAATATTAAAGGTAACTTTAATTTCCTTTCTAAAAAGCACTCATAGAGATTAGGATATAAAAGCCAAAATAAAAAAATAAAACAATTATTTTTCTTAAAATAACTAAGCAGTCGTTTTATATAAATCAAAAATTGTCATTTTTCCTATTTACTAAGCTCAAAGTTGTTCACTCTTTAATTTTGAATTTTATTTTATGCTGTTTAGGGGGTGTATCCCATCTCGGCACACTTTATTAGAGTCAATTTTATGGCACCTTGTCGTACCATTTATAATGATCCAACTCGGCACATAGAACCCACAGGTAATATAAGACATATATGTATATGAAGTGTGTAGCGTTGTGATAAGTCTCACACACATACATTCGGTATTAGTCTTAGGTTTAATAAGGGAATTAAAAAAAGGCGTTGCTTACCAGAACTAACCATCCGTAAGTGTGGATTATTCTTGGGTTTAATTAAGGAATTAAAAAAATATAAAAAAGTGTTTTATTTGACACAATACTTTGTTCACTATAAACTAAGAAAACACCTGAACAAAAAATGTATTTCATTGGTTTAAAAAGTCAGTAAACCCTAGTTACCACAATAAAAAATGTATTTTTTGGTTTAAAACTACAGTAACCGTGGTTACTTACTAGGTATTCGTATTATCAACTTATAGTGGCCAAAGTATAGATACACAAATAATTTCTGGTCCCAAATTGGGGTAATGTAGAACAGAGTACCTGCCTACGTATGTACCGACATAGGCTATAATTATTTCATTGACCTGCTTGATGTGCCAGTTGGGCATCGCCCGTTTAGGGCTACTTTTTAGCATGAGTTAAAGCGGCCTCATTTTTCACGAAGAAATGCAAAAGACTAAAAAGTTGCACCATTTATTGCCCAATCTGAAAATGTACAAAAAACTTTATAAAAGTTAATTGCGTATTTTTTTTTCTTAATAATATTGGCTGTGGTACCGACTCTTTAAAACTTAAGCGGCCTCATTTTTTGTTCCTTATTTAAATAATTTTGTTATAAAATAACATAAAAAAGATCGTGTTCTACGCCCTCTTTCCTCAAATAAGACACGTAATGATAAACCAGAACATTTATTGATGAAAAACAACTCTAATTGATTACTGTTACAAACGCATAGATATACTGTTTTAAATTTTTTTGTTATTACGCTAGCCGAATTTTTTAACAAAAAATGAGCCAAAGTTATCGCCCATTTTAGCATTTTTATGTCGATTAATCGAGTTGGGGATCTTGATATCTCCCATTGAATCGTGACGTTGCAACTGTTTCGATGAAATTTACCGCCAACACAATTACCAGTTTAGATTGGACAGCACAAATTCAGTCTTGCAGAAGTTATGTTCATTTTGAAACAACGGGTCCCATATAAACTGAATTATTTTATCTCCCTTTTGCGTACACTTTTATCTAACGCTTTTTGTATTTTCGATATCATTTTTTAACCCATTTTTTTGTTTATAAAATCGTTATTTCTTCTGTAAAAACATATTGTTTGGGTGTTGGTTTTAAATTTAAATTATGAGTTGAGCACATTTTATTAAATTTTTTTCATTTAACCATTTTTTATAACAATAAATAAACTGGTCTAACTGAAAATTTTGGCTTTCTTTATTTGTCATTGTAGTATTTGTAAAATAAAGTAAAAACTACTTATATAATTCTAAAAACTGAAATTTTTTGTTCTAAACTAAACGGGAGTGAGGATGAGTATAAAAGTTATTATAAAAACATATTTAAAAAACGTATTTTAAAAACCAAGAAGCTTATGATATATGTTAATGCAAAGTTTTTTCTTATTTTTGGTGGAAAATTACCCCATTAAATTCCTCATTTGTTTAGAAACATCCTGTATAATGTTTTATAGTATTCAAAAAAAATGGGAAGCATGACAAAGACATGTATATCATATACAGTTAAATTGTAAAAAAAAGGAAAACATCTGTATAGTGGGTATATTTCAAAGATTGTTTTCTTCTATATTTTTTTACCTCTTTAAATGGAAAATTTAAATTTGGTATATTGGTATTTGACATAATTATGGATTGGTTTATCAATTTATTTAATTTCTCATTACTTTTTGGTTTAACCGTAAAATGACGGCCACTTTTAAATTTTAAATGACACCAGCGGTATATTTTAACTGCAATGAAGCTCTAATGGGTCATTTTTTTTTACTTGTTAATTTTTTTTTAACATAGATGATAGAGATTTTTGCTGAGACAGTTAATTTTAAGTTAAGTAGCCATGGAAAATATTTTTTTTTTTACGTGCAAAGCCTATGTTGAACTTTGAATACACAAAGAAACACTATTAAGTATCATATCATTTCATACTTAGTGCAAATTTGAGTTCAAAGTCGACAACAAAATCAAAACATTGCTTGTGCCACGATTCCTTTTAGCAAACAACAATATCATTGTGGATATGATGTTATATTTTGTAAATATTGCACAATCGGTGAAAGATGCCAAGACAGAAAAACATAGTGTGTCATGTAAGGACCGGGCTAGCAAGCGTCAGGACCTAGAGAAGACTGGAGATCCTCTAGTATTTCCCAATCCCTGTTTCTTTGCGCTGTCCCTATTTCCCACTTCCGCTTCCTTGTAAACTCCACCCTATTTTGTATCCACTTCCCGCTATTTCATTCTCCTTGTTTTATTTGATCTTCTGATCCTTTTCCCCGGTTTGCCCCCTGCTTTTCCCCCCAGCCTCCCCGTGCCGCCGTGGGGATGCCGCTCGCTGCTTTTATTTTCTGCCGGCTAAACTCTCCTATTCCAGGACTTTGCATAATTTTAGAATCTTGAAATTTTTAGCTTGTGATTACTGTGTGTTGAATTGTTACAATTTTTTATTCTTCAAATGTACTGGCCAGTCTTTAGTGTTTGTACAGGGAGAAAGGGAATATTTTATGGAAACGAGGTGCTCCATCTTTAAATTAATTGCATGATTAGCGATAAAATTAGGTAGATTTTTGTTCAGATTTCAGATTATATAAAACATTTGAATTAATTACTAATTACCAAGGGATCAGTTCACGTCTGGCAGTCTTGTTAAGAACTTATTGTGGTATTGATTATGATAAAGCACTTTTTGACCTGGTAGCTCCTTGAACCTATGTTTGCAGGATTGCAACCTTCTCAGTAAAGTAAGTAATTTTTTTATATAACCTACATAAAATTATTTATTTTATACTAAACAATTTACATTGTTTTTTCTTATAAAGTAATCCTAACTTTTATTATATTAAGTAAGGGCAACGAATAGTATATTTTCCTAATTTTTTTTTATTAAATATCTTTATTCTAAAGAAAAGCCAAATACTATTTTGTTTAACTAATCTAATGGAAAATATTTTCTACAATACTTAACGACATTATGTTACTAGTGAATTTTAAAGGCAGGGCCGTGCGCTATCAGATGTTGCAATGGTGCAAGGCGCCAGGGCGCAATGCTGTTGAGGCGGAAATTTTTGAAATAAAATTATTAAAAATTATATTCCATTAATTAAAAATATATCCTCAAATCATATAGTTTATTTTTTAATCAAAAATTTTTTAAATTAGAAAACTTGGTAAGAAATTATTTACCAAGAACAATTAGTCAAGAAAACTAATTTGGTGCTAATTTCCATAGATAATGAAATGGTTAATGTCTTGGGTACTGTAAATTAAGAAAACACCTTAACAAAAAATGTATTACTTACATTGGTTTAAAAAGTCAGTAACCCTAATATAACAAGCATAACGTTACAACAAAAATGTATTTTCATTGGTTTAAAAAGTAAGTAATTGTAGTAACTTACTAGTTGTTGCACACCTAATGGACCACACTGTATAATATTAGTCCATATTTGTTTTCAACATTTAGCGCATTCCTCTCTGGCAAATAAATGCATGTATCCCATTAATTTGAATAGATTTCCATTAGCTTTAGTATACGCTTCCGGTTTCATTTATCTATGATTTAAAAGCACAAATAAAATAGGTACACATTTAAATGTTGAACTGGTAACAAAATTTTTTCTTTGCATTTACGCTATAAACCAATTTACACAGATGGAAGTTTATTAAAGTACCAATGTACTCGTGTTCTTTAGGGGGGTTATATTTAGAACATTTTATTTTAACATAATTCAGTAGTCTAAGATCCAAATAAAAAGCGACCTGCACCAATCTGTTTATCAGATAAAAACCATTTATATTAAATATAATATTTAAACAAAGGTGTTACTACAGGGTTAAATAGAAAATAAAGTCAAGGCTATATTTCAATATAATAAAAATATCCTTAAAATTTTTGATGCATCATGTATATTGGCAACCCTTATTTTTTGAATACATTTTAATATTGGTTAGTATGTATGTTTAAATAGCACAGAATATCCTAAAAAATCTTGTATTGATTTTCAAAATCTGAATTAAACACTTTCCCATAACATCCCCATTCAATTAGAGAGAAAAGAAAGTATTAGTTAGGTCATATAGCAGAAAAAAAGAAAGTTTTCATTATACAAAGGTTCTCAAAATTTTAGTTATTTTTTTATTTAAACATAGCATTGACCATATTTTTTTAAGCAACCCTGTTTAAATATTATATGTAATATGAAAATAGTTTTTAATGTGCAATAATTCAAGAAAGTAAGTCGCTTCTTATTAGGATCTTAAACTATAAGAAAACCACTCTTATTTATTATAATTTTTCAAATACAATATTACAATCATACTTTTACATTATACAAGAAGATTCAACAACAATCTTTCGCTAATTTTGACATGTTGCTTCCACTTACAAATCCTGCAACATATGAATTGGCAACAAAGTATAAATATTAAAAAAATATTTGATATTCACCATTTATTCATTACCTTCTAATTCAGCAAGGCACATTTATACAGGGATATTTTTAAGTTGATATTTTCGTTTTAACACTGTATATAAAATGTAAGAAAATAGGATTTTTTGTGGTTAATATTACCTCAAGAAACAAGCTTCGCTTCCCGAGACAACGGCGATAAAGTTTTAGGAAAAAATCCCTTTTTATCGCAACTTTCCTACCACTCCCAGATATTTCTGACAAAAGTTATGTACTACTTTGGACCATTAAATGTAATCGGTCTAAGAAACATGTCATGACATGTTGCTGTAAAAGTTTTAAAAGAGTTTACTCGGTGTCAGTTCGAACAACATCTGTGCTGAGTTTTTTCAAGTAAAAATAGCACGCTACTGGCTTTTCTTTAAATTATTATTATTTTTAATATAACTATTTATTTTGTAGTTATTTTTGGTCTCTCTGGCATTTTTTTGTAACGGTGAATGGCTTTCCGTTTAAAAAAATTAAAGCCAACTTTGGCGCATGGCAAAATCGCTGAAATCTATGGTTTGGTGTTTTCGTTTTTGACTATTAATAAAATTATGGTAATCACCGTGTATTTTTATTTCATTCATTTTGACCTTTTTTAATACAAATAAGATAAAAGAATTTTACAATAAAAACACCATATCAGATTTGTTGATTTTGCCGTGCAAAAAAATACTTTGATTTTTTAAAGAAAACCGTTTGTCGTACTAAAAATAACAGGAGACCAATTAACTCCAAAGTAAATAATAATGTTAATATTAACTTGATTCAGAGACGTAGCAGTGGCGTATTATTTTATTCTTAAAAAAACTTCAATACAAATCTTTTCGCCACTAGTAATTTTTTTTTAAATCCTTGTGCCAAAGAACAAAATGTAATACCAAAAGACGTTTACCAAATTTTTTGTTATTATTCGGAGTGGTAGGTGTTTTTCAAGTAACAAAATAGGCATTTTTTTTTAAATTTGTATCTTGAAAACGAAGCATTTTTGACTTTTGGCTGACAAAGTAAAGGGTGAGAATCTAATAAAAAGAAGCTAAAAATAAAGAGCAGTAAAGGCTTAGGGTAGCATGATTTCACGAGGTTTAAAACTTTGTCAAAGCATCAAGGAAATATTTCTTAAGTACTTGCAAGGGCTGTGGTAAAAATTAGTCGTGTCGGTCGTGTACATTTCTGTGTTTTTAAGTTAATAATTTTATTAATTTATTATAAACTTAAGCACTCAGCTTTATTTGTTTGTCTTCTATTACTCATTTCTTTCAACTGAATTAACGCTCTAAAACTAATGTTCCCTGATGAAAGTCTACTTAATTCCGTACCAATTATTATCACTGAATATTACGTTTAATTGGGGTATATTTGCGAAGTTTTGTTTCCAATTCAACGAAACTTTCTTGAAAACCTATTTAATTTTTTTACTTCACTTTAACCTTTATTAATTGGTAATTAAGCCTTTATTAGGGGTGGAATTTTAAATAACTACTCTAACTGATATAATATAGCTGTAAATTTGATTTATAAATACAGTAGTATTGAATTGAAAACTGTTACTAATTGTATTATAAGCCGCTAATGTTTTTTGTAATTATTTTTTTTAAATAAATTCTACTTGCAAAAATTAGTTAGCGGTTCATTGATACTTGGAAAAGATATAACAAGTTTTTTGTGGCATAATACTAGACATTCTCTTAAGCAATTTTAAATATTTTTTGTCCTACCCTGTATACCGTAAAACTTAAAAAAACTATTAACTGGTAATATCGTTAAAAACTATACACTAACTTTTAGAGAAAATAAAATTTCTCTGATCAAATAGCAAATAAAAAAGCTTCTCAATTTGTTGCACAATTAATGGACCACACTGTAGATAGTAGTATCGCTTTTGTAAGAGGTGCTGCGGAAAGTTTTTTTACTTTAAATATTCGTATATATTAATATATACAGGGCCGACGAGAGGGCGATGCAACAATGGGGGTTAAGAAGATTAAAAACAAAGAATTTGGTTTATAGTAGGTAAAGACGCTTTTTTTTGCTCCTTAACTTTTTTTTATTAAGGAGGCTCCGTTACTTTGACTGACGACGTTTTTTTCAATATTTAACACACCGTTGTTCAAAAACTAGGACGTTTAGGACATATGTTTATATAAAGTTTTTTTCTTATTTTTCTGTTGTAGAATCGCCCCGTAAAGTTTGTCGGTTAAGTTACTGGACACCCTGTATGTATGTAGGTAATTTGATTGAAATTGATGAAAACTTTGATGTCTATTGGTGCCTAAACGGTAAGGTTTATCGACTTTAATAAGAATACCTTATTTTTTAAGTTTTTGATTGTCTATAAAATGGCGCCCATAGCTTTGCGATATCTGTCAAAATAAGAAAGTTATGATGTAAATAAATTTTTAAGTTTTAGGTAAAGTGCCCTCTGGCGGTATTTAAAATAAGTACTTTTATCTTAAAATTTTAGAATCTGCAAAGCTCGATTTGTGTGCCAAATAAATGCAATATGGCGAAAAAATGAAAATAAAAATTGAACTTTGACGACTTGTAACTCGAAAACGAATGACATTTTGAAAAAAATAATATGAAGCTCTATCGTTATTTTTTTAAAGTAAAATCACCCCTTAAGTTTCGTTATCGATTTTTGAAACACCCCTGTATATTCAACTTGGCTAATTAACATAATGTCGTTATACAATTTTTCATCCATTTTCAATTGGCACTAGCAGGAAAATTATTATTGATTTTTCTAATATTTAATTATTACCTATTTATCTCATTACAATAGCATTATTTAACATCTAATTTATCCACTAATATCCAAAATAATTTTTTAAAGTTTTAAACAGCTCTAAGCAAATCACTTTTAATCAGGCCCGATTTTTCAAATATTGGCGTGGTAATAATGACTTTTAGATCCATCCGATGGGCCATTGATTTCTGTTCCAGTCAGTTTTTAATTATTTGCCCAAACACAAAGAACTCTAAACGCCGCTAAAATAGAAGAATAATCAACAATGGCTATTACACTAATGAAATTAATGTAAATGTATGTAGAGCATGTGGTATTGTTATAGCCACGCATGTCATCGGGTTGTCGAGCCCTCTGCTTTTGACAACTCGAGATCGGGAAAACTGATATATCGAATAGATTTGCGAACTGCTCTTGCATCAAATAGAGTTGGCTTTACGTCGCTTTAACATACGAGGGAAGACCGATGATGAAATCTGACTTTGGGGATTTTAAAGAAGGTCGAATTTTTTGTTGGAAAAATGTGTAACGTTGGATAGGAATGTTATTTGTCAGGATATTTATAGTAACCTATTTATTTGCCATACTATAAATATGGTAAAACTATGGCTCTAAAGCACTGTTTATTGTATGAACCGGGTGTCAAGTTATAAATATACACCGTGCACCTCTTAAATTTTAATTTTTTATCGCACAAAATAAATCAAAATATTAATTTTGTTGGCTTAATAATTCTGTGATTTCCGAATCAGAAATCATACTTCTTATATCTATACAGGATATGACAAAAAGTATCTACATTTTTTTTAATGGGATACCTTATACCGGGTAGTCGCAAGACTGGTCATAAAAAATCTTATGTTAATTTAGCCAATACCTTTAAATACTGGCTCAGACCATTTTAACGACATTGTAAAGATAAGTTCATACAATAAATTTTCTTTAACTTCGTTATTCTCTAATCAGCCAATTAAAAAGTTATTTAAGAAAATCTCTGCATACCTAATATACCATAATGAAACCACCTGTTATGAATTTAAAGTCTTGACAAATTTCTAAATTTTACAAATATATTTTTTAATAACATTTTATTGGCCTATTAAAAAATATTCAAATTAATTAAATGTTATTTAAAAAAACTATTTGTAAAATTCAAAAAATCCACTAGACATTGTATATAATTGGTGGTTTTATTATAGTATATCAGGTATGAAACGATTTTACAAATAGTTTTTTTAATAACGATTAATTGACTTACTCAAAAATAACAAAATTTAGTGTGTGAGCTTATCTTATCAACATATTGAAAATAGTATAAAACAATTGTTATTTAATCAATAGTGACGCCAATATTTAAAAGTATCAAAATTGACATGGGATTCTTATGGCCAGTCTGGCCATGCACCACCTGATTATATCACCGTTAAAAGGATTTTTAAAGGGCTAAAAAAATATTTCACAAAATATATCCATTTTTGTTCTTAAATATAGCCATCCAAATCTAAAGAATAATTTTTAATTTTCTTTACAAAAAGGAAAAATAAAAATTAAATTACATTTCCCTAACATTTTAATGTTTCTAACGTTTAATACAAATAAGAATATTGTTTGGTTGGGTGATTCTGTAGTATCCATATTTATCATCAAAGTGCTAATATCGCCTAACATATGCAGGGTTCGACAAGAAGTACATATTTTTAATAAATAAAACACCTTGCCTATTAATTATTAAGAAGATATGTTAAGAGCGTTACAAAAATACCACAACCTTATTTTTATTTATTTTAAACGATAAAAAATAATAAAAAAATTTTAGGGTTGTAAATCCATCGTACCATTCGTTAAAACCATTGAAAATATAACACCCTCTATAAGGCGTAATGCGTTCAAAGCAATTACCATTTAATTATTATACTTCTACACAGCACATTACCAAACCGCTTACTCTAAAAATTTTGATCTATAAGTTTAGAGATGTAGTTGCTAATTTTTGCTGCTGATTCCCAAGCTATGCGTATCGCTAGACATGCATCTAAAATTTAATTAATTAAGCGACGTTAAAAACCTTTCGTATTCCTAATAAACTATTTCCTATCAATTCCGAAAGCAAGATAAAGCTTTATCAAGCCCCAGTATCAAGAAAAAAGTAAAAAGGGCGCGAGGGAACAACTTTTTGAATGAAGATCAGCTAAGCGTGTGTCACAATTCGTGTTCGGTCATATGTGAAATAGCCAGGCACAGAATTTCGAGGGGACTTGCGGGATAGTTCGATAATAATGCGAATTTCAAAATGAACCCGAAAGAAATTTCTCGTAAACCCTAACCGAATTATTGTGTATTAAATTGTCCAATTTATAAAACCACTATGATTTCCTCTTAGGTAGAGCGCCGTTATTTTCTTTCTAGCCACCGGCACACCCACGGGTACAATGGACGGGATGATGGTAATGATAGACTGGTTTTAATGATTTGAAATTGGAATAAATTTAAAAATATGAATTTAACATTTGTCTCTGCATGTATAATATGGGTTAATTAAGAGGATAATTGGTGGTTGTGAATTAAGTTATAATAATTGAGTGGTTCAGAATTAAATGGTGTAAGTGGTATTGTTTTACAAATTGAACTTAGTGTATTTTTATATTGTTTAAAGCCATTTTTACTTTCTACCAGCATGGATCTCACATACTAAGTAAAATTAGTTCCAATTTTTAACAATATTTAGCTAATATCTCTTAAATTTAGGAACAAATATCTCAATAATTTTTTTTTAACCTACACCACTCTGGTCCTCCTCCCACCTCTTAATTTTTCTGCAACATGAATTATATTAAATTTATTCTATTTAGATTTAACTGACAAAATTCTAAGCTATTTTTTTTTTCTTTAGGGTAATTAACATTTTTCTGTAGCATACTGCTTATAGATAACCCAAATTTAGATTTGCAGTGGCTAGAATCATTTTTCGGATCTTTACGATCTCGCGCAGTAAACAAATAGGTCCATTTACGAGCATGCGTATTTTAAAAGCTATAACCAAATACGAATCTGGGTCACCATTCCCCCCCTCCTTCTCGAACTCCTAAGGGCAACTCAGACAACGCGTTAATAAATCATGCCGAAAAATACCAATAAACCGTTCGTTGCGCGCGTAAACTTTCGATGACGACAAAAAATGACGACGGTACTCAGGCGCACTATCCAACTTTTCGCCCATGAAAGGTAACTTTGGCTTCGCGCAGGTGATACCATTGTCAATCCATGCAGATTAGTGATACTCGTACTGCTCTAGGTTGACTTAAGCGGTATTCTTTCGAGACATGATCCGTGAACAAACTGATTCTTTCAAAACTTATGTGCAAACTTCATTCTGAATGTTTATTAATATTTTAAACGGCATCTATCACGTAATCAAATAAGCATGATCACTTGCATTTAATAGAACTGATAGAAGTAAAACTGATCATATCTTGAAAGAATACCACTTAAGTGTCAAGTTTTTGTTTAACCCACTTTTTCTTAATTTCGTTAACGATGTCCAGGTACTGCATATTTCGGTATACAGACAGTAATACAAGAAACGATGTACAGGGGTCTCCAGAAATTCCACCGACAAACTTTTAGAAAAAAAAATGAAACACTTTTGTGAAAATATGTCCTAAAAGCTTTGCTTAAAAATAATCGATTTTCTCTATTTTTTTATACTACATATTTTATTTATTTTCAAACAGTTAAGAGGAACGTTTTCTAAGCAATAGAAGATTTTTGACAAATAAAAAAAAATCTACCGGTGTCAACGGTGATTTACCATAGATATTTAAAAATAGTACCCTAATGCTCTTATTTAAAATTTAAATATATGTATATATTTTTTTAATTTCCAATAAGTTTCAAACACATTTAATGTCTTGACTTTTTTTATTTAATGTACGGTTTCCTCGTATAATATATATATATACAACAACATTTTTCAAGATGGTTATATCAGTATGGCTAATATTTAACTCCCAGTAAGTAATACCATTTCTTAAAAAAAAACAAATCCTAAGAGAAATGTCGGCCTAGTGTTGCAAGTTATAATTTATACAATGATTGGTAAAGCAATTTAAGTGATAAGACTAATTTTTAACATGTTTCTATAATAAACGCTGTGGAACTAGATAGTGATATGCCCATGCCAAGAAATGGTTTGTATATATTTACACAAAAGCCGTGTTACTTTTAAAATCCGATCCTGGATTAAATTGACTAGCTATCGATAGTCAGAGGCCCATCAAAAGCCATAGAAGTCAGCAGTTAATATGAGAATGGTGTAATTGTAAACCGTTTATTAGACAGAACAGCCACTCTGCTACTGTGCGTGATGGTATTGTATTGCTTCAGTCTGGGGATTAGAAATTTGGAACTTTGTACTTTGGGGGAAGATATTACGGGATAAGAGGGTTGTTTGTGTACAGATATTTAAGCTTAAGTATTTACATTTAATAATGAAAGAGGTTTTACATTTAAAACGATACTTTAGTTTTTAGAATTCTATCCTACAATGTTATGGAAAGAATATACATCAAAAGGCAAGTTTAATGAATTAATGTTATTTTTACTGCTCTGAAATAGAGACATATTAATATAATTATTATACTATTAATAATAATTATAAAATTATAACGTGCAAAGCTGGCATTTTACCTTAACCCTTTTTTTTATTTTTAGACTGATATCTGTAAACTTTGGTCAATTTTTTATCAGATAATGTATTTGTAACCCACACTGCCCCTTTTCGTTTTTTTTTTTTTTTAATTTAAAACAACTTCAAACACAAGACTTTGCTGAAGCGCATTTTAAATATTAAAGTAGAATAATTAAAAAACCTTGTCTTAGTATTTTGAATAAGGCTGTACAAATTATTTTCATTTTTTTACTACACTTCACCAATTATACAGGGTGTTTGAAATTTGAGGGCCACCATTAGGATCTTCGGAATAGTAAGAGATACAGGGTTGGTTAAATTGGGAAAAAGTTATTTATTTTTGTGTTGAAGAATATTTGGTTTTATAAATTTTAAACTTTGCAGCTTCCGCGGTATTATCCAAAAAAAACAAAATTTTGCAAAACAGTTTTTATTTTTTCTTTCTCACTCTCATATTATATTAACCAGAACTAAGCAAAACAAACTACACATTATTATTGCTACTTTTTCTGTTCCATAAAATAATTTCAGTAAATTTAAAATTCGATGTTTCGTCTTTGAGCCACCATTATCAACTTTGTGCTTTTAAATAGGCGGAATATTTGGTTTAAAACTTAACAAACTAGTATTTTTTTCTAAATCCAACGACATATCACACTACTCTTTTATGTGACGTTTCGAACCGAATAACCTATCATAAGTAAGTATGCAAAAATATCAGCTTTTTTTGACAATATAAACAATAAATAAATGAATTGAATATCTTGGAAAAAAATGTAGGTTAAATCAATTTAACTGGATTTGAAAAAAATTGTTAAATTTTGGATTTGCCAATAAAATTGCCGAAAAATCAACTAAAGGGTTTGCTATTAAAATTAAGAAACTCTTTTTGCAAATTTGTAAAATAATGAAAGTACAATTTTTATATTGGTAATGTAAAAGTGCATTTCATTTGGGGAACATGTTACTTGTATCAGTCCTATTCGAGATAGTCTAAATGTTATATTATTAAATTAAAAAAAATACAAATTGATAATTTGCTATAAAAACCTAACTTTTTCTATGAGAAAGCAAATAAAAATTAAACTTTTTTGCAAATTCCAAAATAAAGATGTTCTTTGCCAGGCTTCGATTTTAAATTTACGAAATTTTATTGGACACCACTACTCGTCGCAACTGTGTTTGACATTAGCAGCGGGTATAGCAAAAGACTACTCTAACTTATCTCTTTAAGTATGTTTTAAAAATTTAGACAATAAAATGCATACCTAATCCAAGATAATTAAATTAAAAGATGGAGACGTAAGAAAACATTGATAAAAAAACAACTAGAAATATAATAGATTTTCTAAACGTTTAGAGAAGCACCAAACATATAAAACCAAACGGAAATATGACAATATCTATCGTATCTAAAACTCCCTCTTCCACGGCTCCAACAAAGAAAGTATAAAATAACTTTTCCGATTTTTCGCAATCGCTTCAAAAGCATCTGACGAGAACGTCTGGCGATCCTAGTAACGTCGAAATGGCCCATTTACAGGCATTTTCCTCCTTACATCGGCATTTCCTGTTCACATCCGACTGAACTCGAATTGTTTGACCTATCATGGTCCCACTCTCAACTGTTTCCACTATCTTTTACCCCCGATTCGAATATTTATGTTATAGTTAGGGATCGAATTGGCTCCAAAACTGATGAACATTTTTTTATTTGGTCAATGTATGTAATAATTCAAAATTATTTTTTTAACCACGGGTTAAAAACATTACATATAATACATTTTTTACTTTCCATTTTTCAATTTTTTAAAATAAACTTACGTTTGTTACTATTCTCCTCCAATTGTTAATTTATTGTAAAAAGGAACCACGCTATAAAAATTCTACAGTTTCTATCAACTATTACAAAAAAAAATAATAATTAGGTTTTTACAGTACCTGCTTGTTTTTAAACTAGATAAAATAGGTTTATCACAAAATATTTTTCTAGACTCTCTCCACAACTAAAAATACACAGACAGAATGCATAAAATTAAGCCCTTACAACTTTTTATGACATAAAAATTAAATTTTAAAACATTTTAAAGTAATTTAAAAAATATTACCGTTTTGGTAACAACTTTGTCAAAGTTTTTAACATATAAAATATAAATAAATTATTATTTATATTTTTGCTTTAAAATTTAACGTAACAATATGTTATTCAATACTTTCATGTTTAAGGGTGATGGGTTAACTAATTTTAACGAATTCTAATAATATTTAAATTAACGTATATTTTTGATCTACAGTTATTCTTAATTAGATATATAAAAGCATTTTTCTTTTAATTTCACATTGTAATAAATGCGTTTATTTTATATTTTTGAATAATTTTTTTAAAGGACAAAAAAGTATTATTTTTTTAGGTTTTAAATGGTAATTTTTGTAAGGTTTTATCTAAACCTATATTTTATTTTCTAATTAATATCTTATTGTTTAAGTAAGAAGCGAAAGAAATATTACAATTTTTTTAGTTTAGTTTAGTTTAAGTATTAGTAATTTGCGAAAAAAAGTATAACTTTTTTTTTTAATTAGTAATATATATTAATTACTAATTCTTTCTAAAAATTAATATTTTTATATTATGAGATAACAAATTATTACTAACTTTTTGAAAAAAAGTATTTTTTGAAAAAAACAGTAATTAGCAAAAACTATTGCTTGAAAAAATGGTAATTACCAATAAGTGATCACATACTATTTTTTTAGTTAAACCTACTACCAATTTTTCAAAAAAAAAACATAAATATAGTAATATAATTTTGCTAATTGCTAGTTTTTCAGAAAAATTAGTAATATTCCTGAAGATCGTTAACGTAAAAATAGAAACTGCCGATCGCTAGCTGATATCTTAATATAAAATATAAGGATGACGTTTTAGTCAATAAATACCACATAAAATATTCTATATAAACCGTACAATGATACACTGGGGTAAAACATGATGCGATTACGGGTGAGGACCAGGTGATGATCCCATCTCAATAGGTTTTGTGGTAAATTTTCTGGCGAGAAGTATTAGAAAAGGAAAGGGTCCCATTTTGCTAAATAAAGATACCACTTATAGTATTTAAGTAGTATCTGATATAATGGAAAATATACCGGAAGTTAGGGGAATTTTAAATGGTCCACATGTTGAGGCTGTGCAAAGCTGTACCAAAATGTTAAAATTCTCAGGTATGCTATGATTTTACATCTGTTTATTTTAACTTTTTACCTAGTAGGAGCCCGTAAGTTAAAATAATTAAAGTACAATTTTGATGTTGTTAATGTAAAGGGTGGCGCCTTTTCGTTGACCTTGCAGGGTTTCAATTTTTAAAACAAATTTAATGGTAAAAGTAAATCGTGGCTAACTTGATTCGTTTTGGGGATACAAAGGGTTTTTTTTTTAATTTTTCAATTTGGCCAAGCACTTGTAACTTCTTTGATATTAGAGATAGAAAAAAATGTAAATAGAAAATTTTTAGGGATATTTGCGTAGAATTCAGTGGCGTACTTATTTTTTTCCATTGACTTTAATTTTAAAGTTATAACACAAAGTCAGGTTTTTTTAAATGGAACATCCTGTATATTTTATTACCAATAGAAAGGTCGCCTTAAAAGTCGTAAAAAAATATCACATAGTTTCGGAAATATAGTCATCTTCAGGAGTTCGATAACAAAATGGAGTTTTTAAATAAAACACCTTGTATATTTTATTACCATTAAAAACAAATGGTAAAGACCTTTAAGAATTTACCACATTTAAAATAATTTTCTCTGACAGTTTTGGAAATATGAGCTTCCAATTCTTAGTGCGTATATCTACTATTTTTTAGATTTATATAATCATATTTTCATAATTATAGGAGATAAATATATCAAATGTGGTATTTTGTTAACCTCTTTGGAATATATATGCAACGGTAATATAATATACAGGGTGTTTCGTTAAAAAAATGTTGATGATGGCCATATTTCCAAAACTATTAAAAATAGATATATTAAATGTAGTATTTTTATAGCTTTTAACAAGACCTTTCAACTGGTGATAAAATATACAGGGTGTTCCATTAAAAAAAACAACTTTGTGTTATAACTTTAAATTAAAAGCCAATGAAAAAATATATGTACGTCACTGAATTCTACGTAAAAATCCCTAAAACTTTTCTATTTACGATTTTTTACTATCTCTACTATCAAGCGAGTGACAAGTGCCTGACCAAATTGACAAAATTTAAAAAACACTCTGTATCTTCAAAACGAATCAAGTTAGCCATTATTTATTTTTACGATTGAGTTTTTTCAAAAATTGAAATCAAGATTGCGCAATCAGATTTGTTCTATCTCTTAGTTTTCGCTGTACCCTGCAAGGTCAATAAAAAGGCACCACCCTGTACAAGCGCATTTTATTTGGAGATTATATAACTTATATTTGCCTATTTAAAAAAGTTTAAAATGTTGTATTAATATTATTATTATCATTATTGTTATATATAGAAAAAGTTAATAATTAAATAACTTTAATTTAAAAAAACAACGATATTCATAGTGTAAAGATATTTTTAAACGAAAACAGATGTAAAATTTGAAAGTAGTAAGGTATTATATAATTTTTAATTACAAACAAAAAATTTTTAATCTTAAAGGTTTACCATGGTTATGCGATTATTTAAAAAAAATTAATGACATAAATATTAGACTTTAAAAATTAAATAAACTACATATTATTTTTTTTTATCCAAAGCATTTATTTAAACTAATATTTAAACAAACTAACAGTTGCCAAAACAATAAAGGCTTTATCCAACACTTACATATAATATCTACATAATTGATCAGATTTTGAGGATATAAAAGTGTAACTATAAGTCACTAGTGAGCTAAAGTACCCTTTTAGCTCACTAGTGAATATAGACAATACAAAATTTTGTTGCTGGTGTTGAGACAATGACAAGTAACAAATAATGGATGATCGTTTTCAAATTATTTTCGATATTAAAAACGATTTATACGAAAGTGTTGGATAAAATTTTGTATTAGACACGTGAGTTATTACATATAAGTCACTTAAGAATATTAGCTCTCTCGCCCCTTCGGGCTCGAGAGTTAAACTTTTCTTTGCGTGACTTATATGTAAATATAACTCATTATCTAATAAATAACTATTTTTAATGAGAAGACTTTGCTATTATTATTTTTAATTCTTTATGGCTATTGATAATTAAAATTAAGTTTGCAACGTTGTTAAAAGGCCCTTATCGGCATAATTTTGAACTAGTATTATAAGAGTCCATGACAATTGATAGTCAAGTTTTTCTTGTTGTTGTGGCAGTTAATATTGTGTTTTTTAATTAATTTAAATAATTTTTTGAATAAATGCAATAGAAAATACAAGAGGAATTAGTCTACAATTTGTGCAGATGGTTGTCATAATGGATTCCGTAAAAAATTCTGCCATGAAGCAAGAGGTGCAAAGTCGGATTTGTTATGCCTGCAGTTTAAGTGTAAATATTCAGAAACTTACGTTTTGTCACTTTACGTAAAATTACGCGAAACGTAAGCTCGTAACTACTTTTTTTATTTGGGTTTTTAGACTATAATGCCAGATATTTTTTTCTAAAATTTAATGTCTTGTTTTCAAACGTGCTTTTGCCTCTAGCCGAGACGCAAACCTAAAATCGTATATTTCTGTAAATATGGTAAATATTTTTGACACTTTTGATCTAGATACCCACTTTAATTATCTGATTGGGTAAACTGCAACACTGCTGCTCCTTAATCTAAATTGCCTATCAACAGCAATATTAAAATATAGTCAAACTTTATGATATTTTTATTTAAAAGAAAAATGTGTTATATTCTGTAAAGATTTGAATATACAATTAAATTTTTTTGCTACTAATTAACTTAGGTAATTTGTTTTTTTAAAATTATCTTCCCAATAATTATAAGCATAATAATTTTATATAACATCTTTAAAGCTTACGATAAAAACAAACTTTTATATTTTCTTTATTACATAAAACGATTTTTAAATAACAGAACATAATTTTTATTTTAATATTTATGAAATAAAAACATTTTTTGCTATTTTTTTTTAATAAAAAATATGTTTTTAAGAAATTTAGTCATAAACTAAATCTAAGACTAATACACACATTATAATTCCATTTAAAAATTGAGTCAATCCTTTCTTTTGTTTATTCATTAATAGAATTAGACCGTGCAGGTATAAAAATATGTAACACGGTCAGACCGTGCAGGAGTCACTCCCTTATTAAAATAAACGGGATTTACAGCAAAATTAAGCAAAACAAAAAAACTGGTATAAAGCATTAGTTTTTACTGTCTAGGAACTTAACAATGTTTGTCTAGCAACTCCTGCATCTTTGTCTAGCATGTCAAAAATCCCAAATTCATAATTTTGTTATTATATTATCACCGTCTAGCAACACGGGCACACTCGATTCAATCAGTATACTGATCATATCAACGATTGACTTTTTGTTATATCTGAAATTTTGTTGGTAATTTAAAGTATTAAATTAAAACGTATCTTTAATAAAAAAATTGTTTCCGAAAGAATTTCTACTTTCCTAATATATATCCTTTTCGGCATCTTTTACAACTTTTAGCATTCCTTATTTTATTTAAAGAAGACCTTTTTCCGTAATATATATATATATATATATATATATATATATATATATATATATATATATATATATATATATATATATATATATATATATATATACCTATTATTAAACACTATTAAAAAATAGTTTTGTTTCCTCATCACAAGAATTTTTATAGATATTTTACCGGTGTTCCAAGGAATTAGCAAAAATATATATTTTCTAGCAATAGGTAATATAAAGCCTTATTTTTATTTATCCCTTTTCAGTCTAACAGGAGACGCCCTCTACTTTCACTTTGTTTAGTTGTTAATTCCTTAAGTGTTTAGACTCTTAAACGTTTTACTATACTTAAAAAACTCTGTGTTAATAAAATAAAAAAATATTATTGCTGATTCTTTAAAATAGGTACAATAAAATGTCGATTGTTGGCTTTAAACCGCTTTTCCCATTACCCGCTGAGCATTTTTTTTCATTGTATAATACAGTAGCTAGTAATGTATTCAGTTTAATATTCATGCGTGAATCAAAATAGAGCCCATCCCTTTTATTAAAAACCCTAAATAATACCACAGAATACAATGCATTCATGTTGCCATCACCTGGCACCCAATTTACTTGATAATAACTTGGTGCATCCCGCCCTATTGTAATAAAAAACAAACGGCAGCGCAACGGTCCAATGGTGGCCCGATAACAGCCGCCATTTTATTATTCATTTGTCTGAACATCCCTCTGTCTAATTCGTAAAGGCGCTGCCTGACAGAAAATCAAGGGCGCTTTTTTTGATAATTGGAATTTGTACGAATATTTTCGATTATTTGTACTACATGGTAAATCGTTAACGTACGCAGTTAATGTATACAGTGTGTATTACATATATAGCACATTTAAAGCATACGTAAAACATATTGATAATTATGATTAATGTCACAATAGTTCTATTAAAGCAAAACTATTTACATCATATATTTCTTTTGTACGACCAGTCGTAAAATACAATTTTACGCCCCCATTTGAGGGCGTAAAGTTGCCCTTTTACACCCTAGGACAAAAAGTATCCAAAACGTCCTTATTTATAAATTTATAAAACAATAATAAAATTAAATTTTGCCCAATTTTTTCAGTAAAACAACAATTTATTTAAATAAACATATGTTAAAAAGTATACTGTCTATTACAATTTAAAACATTAAAATCTGGGAAATTTTCTTGTAACTACAGAGAATGCTTGTATATTAGTTTAAATCGTACAAAAAATATTGTTTGCACCTCTGGCGTAAAGCACTTTTACGCCCACTAACTGATTATTGCCCTCGCGAAGCTGGGGCAACAACTTTCAGCCGCGGGCGCAAAAGTGGTATTTTAGGCCGTTGGTACAAAAATAACTTTTGTGTCACTGGCGTAGCTAATATTTTTAAATTACTATATTGAGAAACTGGGACATGGGACCCACACCCAATTTAAACCAGATGCTAGTGGCCATAAGAGGAACACTTTGGTAAAGATTTCTTTTGCAAGTTTTATCATCCGAAAATTGTATTTTTTTTTCGTAAATTTGATCAAATTTTGTCAACAAATCCCAAATTTTGCTTAAATATCTACCTTTTTTAAAAATTAGAGGCATCGGAAATGTTTGCATAAAAATTGATAATTTTTCAAAATTTGAAATATGGCGATAAAATTTGATTAAAAACACGACACGAAAAAACTACAAAAAGAAGATTCGCTTTTAAAACTTGGATATTTTCTGGGGAGAGGGGTAATCTAAAAATCCACTTTTTGCATATGTCAAAATTAAAATTTTCTTTACAAAAGTGTTTCTTTTAAGGTCACTAGCAACTGGAAAAAATTTAAGAGAGGAGGGTCATGTACCACCTCGCTTTAAAAGCCTTTTATTAATTATGTACTTATCATCGTTTTATTTTTAAAAATCGGCCCAGTCGTTCTGGAGTTACAAACGTTTGAAGCTTAGCTCTAATTTGTGCATGGATTTCATTTATACATATTTTGCCACCCACTTTTAATTATAACAAAAAGAATTTAACTTTTGAGCATAAAAAAGAAAAATGAACATCAAAAACTCAAAAAAATGAAGAAGTAAACCTTTTTTTTTTAATGGAACACCCTGAATATTATGTCATCATTAAAAAATTAGTAACCATAGTTACTTTACCCAAATTTTACCCGATTTTCTTATATTGTCCCATTCAAAAGATAACTCGAGAAGGAAATTTAAAAATATTGAACACCGATTTTTTATATTGCCTTATGACCTTTCAAGACACTTTATAATCTAAAAGGTTGTACACATATTCATTGAAGACCCTGTAGAACTCAAATGGGCTTTATTTTCCTTTGGAAATTTAACTGCAATATAGACTTTTTTAAAATAAATACTGTTTATTTTATTTTAACGAATCTCTTAAACCTAAAATTATAAAATATACAGAATTAAATAAATATATTTTGTAAGGTGACAAACCCACAATGATAACCATATCACAAGTTTTTAGTACAATAAAAATGAATTTAAACAACCCTGTACGGAAAATACGACCGTAGAGTATTGGCACGCAATGCGTATCACACTTCATATCGATGAGTGAACGCACGCATGCGTAAAATTTTCCTATCATCGCCATGGGTACACTCTACGAGATTAATTATGGTGGAATATAATTTCTGTTTAATTTAAAATATAGACCTATCGAGAAAAATGTTATTTTATAACAAATATAGTTACTAGTTGTAGGTTAATTAATGATAAAAACAAAATTTTGTATTAACTATTTACGGGTATTGCATGGTGAACTTCATTCACTTCATTTTTGATATAAATTAATGGTAAATATACAGGTCGTTTTAAAATAGAAATGCAAATGTATTTTGTTTAATTATTATTAACTACGTTGTTCTTTTTCTGTTTTTAAATTATGTTCTTTAATGCTTAATTTGCTTTTGTCCAATTTTGTCGAGAGGGAAAACGTATTTTTTATTTAAATAAAATATTTATTCTCTAATTTTATATATATTATTCTACAGCCAACATCAAGCAACATATTTTAAAACTTAAAAACAATTATTTTGATTTAATTACCATTGCTTTAATTAAAATAAACTTTTTAACAATCTAACGAATGATCTTAAAAATTTATTTTATTTATCTCAGCAACCGTTAAATATAAATGAACCAAATTTTCTGCGAGGGGGTAACTGAACATAACGAATTAAAAATTTATATTTTCAAGGTTGCCAAGTTTTAGCTAAGTTGAGAAATTTTAAAACTTTAAATAAAATACCCTATTTTTTTATTGTAATCAATTACTTGTATCAACTTTTATATGACCTGGTATTATCATGTTTTTACCTCTGTCAATTTGAAGATATGGCGTTAAGCTTGGATACAGAAACGTCCAGATATGGTCAATTATCTCAAAAACAATCCAACCGAAAATTGTTAAAATTAGTACAGGGAGTAACTGGACATTTTATATTTAGAAATTGTATTTTCGATGTTTCATATTTAAATTTTCCTATTTTCTTTTCTTGACTATTTTTTAAAAAATCCTTTAAACGTCGCAAAAATGCCTGGCGATAATTTCGAAAAAATATAATACCATATCTCCAAAATTGACAGGAGTAAAAAAAGATAATATAAGGTTATAATAAAGTTGATACAAGTAATTATTTTTTATAATAAATGATAGGGTATTCGGTTTAAATTTTTAAAACTTCCTAACCTACAGAGAAAACTATAATCTTGGCAACTTTGCAAATATAAAGTTTTTATTCTTTAGATAATCCACTGTTCCGGTTTTTCTACTAACACTGTACAGTATGTCCACGGATACTTAACTATACTTGTAACAAAATTTATTTTTAGTATTTCAAAAAAGTTTATTCTTCATAAAAACGTTTGCTTTGGCCGAAATGCTAACAACTATAATAAAAATCGGCGTAGGATATATAGACAGGGTGGTTTAAAATCGCGAAAATGTTACTTTTAAAATTTTAAAAAATATTAATGTTTTTGGACTATCCAATTAAATAGCATTAAAAATAATCAAAAGTGTATAACACATTTTCTTGTCCTTTATTAGGGTTTATAAAAAAATAGGGTTAAAGTTGCAAAGAAAAAGTTTATAAAATATTTTTTACAATTAAGTAGAAAATATGTTAAAATATATTTAGAATAAAAAAATTAAAAAGAATCGCCCTATGATATACAGGAAGATTAACAAATACGAAAATTGTATTTTGGCAAATTAAAAAAAAATGGTTATAATTAGTTTTTTTCCTATTTTTTAAATAAAATAAAAAGGCAGTTAAAATTTATTTTTTCTTGACAAAATAGAAACTTCTGAATTACTACTTACAAACATTTTAACCCAATCTGATAATATTTGTATATAAAAAGTAAAATAAATTATTTAGAAAAACCATTATTTTAGTTCACACTTAATTTTTCTATTAATCATTGGCGATAAGAAAAAAATTTATTGAATTTTTTTATTACTTTTTAATTCTTTTTAAATAGTTAGTTTAAAAAATTAATTTTTTTTTTTTAGTTTTCAAATAATATTTTTGCCCTTTTAAACCACCCTGTATATTATAGGTTAATTTTTATATAGCTTTTGGAATTTTCCACAGAGCAAAATTTTTCGTATGCAGAATATCTTTTTTCGAAATATTAAAAATAAATATTTTTACAGGTATAGTTAAGTCCATCTTTAGACACACTGTATATTTAGCCCTACACTGTATACATAAATATGTGGTTAAACAACTTTTAAATAATTTTTTCATTAGTTTTTAAAATTAACTTTTTAAATAGTATTTCAACATATTTTACAAAACTTACAAATGTTTTTATGACAGCCCACGATACCCGATGGCTTGTATAAAGCCCAAATGCTATGTTTTCTGTTATTTTTAACTCATTTTTTCTTCGGTTGGTCACAAATGCAGATATTGCTATATTCCATTTAAAAAATTTCAGGAACAAAAAACTCTTATAAGCGTCTTATTAATGTCATCCAGGCAGCTTTACAAGGAATTTAAACCGAATGACATGCATTTTATGGATTAGGCTTTGATGTAGCATTGTTAGCAACTTTGGCTAAAATAATATTTTTAGATTATAACTCTCTCACTTCTTAAAAGAAATTGTGTATCATATACCTATATAATATGTTGATTTATGATACACACGTTAGTAATTTATTATTTTAATGTCAATAATCTACAGTATCATTTTTTGTATTTAACCAGTAAAATATTAACAAAAAATACAGCCAAAACCTTTTTAGCCATTTTATCCTAACGGGATGCTATAAATAATAAAACTAAAACGAAAAAACCTTGTAAGCCGTCCATGCACGTAAAATTTTACAATTTTCCTTAATCCGAGCTTATTTTTATGATCCCCAACATTCCGTCGTTCTCGCCCTTTTCCTGCCTTACGCGTTGCCATGGCCACAGCCTACTCCCCAAAGATTTTTGCGATGCTGCGATTTAGCTCATGAGCCTCTTTCGCTAGTTGTTTGTAAATATTTGTTGTTTTTGAAAACAACAAACATATCGAAATCATTTTGCTTTACAGGGGATCTGTGCATTTATAAAAAAATAAATTGCCCCTGTACAACAAAAACTTAAAATAAGATATGTTTGTTTGGATAAACTTATTTTGCAGTATTACTAAATATACAAGGTGCTTCAAAAACAATTTTTTGTTGCCAAATAATTTATTTTTTTTTGTAAATTTTAGGACATTTTAACTTTTTATTAAATTCTACCTCCAAAATGTTAAATACGCCATCTATCACTTATGGCTGGTTTTCACATATCAACAGCATGCTGTAGGTAAAAAGTAAAGAAAGAAAATATTATTTGTGTTTTAATCGTTTTTAAATAATTCTGTCACTGCCTGATTGACCAATTATATGATAACTTGTAAGTAATTGTCTTTTCTTGCAGGAATTACCAACAGGTAGGTCAGCAATTCACTTTAATTTAAAAACATACCTACTTACTTGCCATAAAAACCAGCAATAATTTAAGAATTGCTGGTTTTTATGGCAAGTAAGTAAATATGTATTTAAAATAAACTTAATTGTTGACTTACATTAGTAGTCCTCACAATAGAATGTAATTATTTAGATGTATAATAATTTTGTTACTCTAAAAGTGACAGAGTTATTTAACAATATTGATAACCAAAATAATATTTTTATACTTAACATTTAGTACATGTTATTGATATTTTTAAAAAGCAATTATTGACATATAGGCAGTGTAGTCTACATTTTCATGTAGCATTTAAAAAATAGTATACATTTATAAAAACGCAAAGAGTGTTATGTTTATCAATAGCTTTAATAAAATTGGTGATTAAACAAACATTTTTCTTTTAACTTTCTTATGTGTATCCAGTATAGTTCCTCCACTCACATTTTCCAACAGAGAAATTCGAGGTGCACACGCATCCCTATACGGTCTAACTGGACAGGCCCCGAACTTCCCACTTAGTTTGTTTTTTTATCCCTAGAGTTTCTAGAATGTGAAACCTGCTGCCCGCGGAGGTCTTTCCTTCCCCCCAAATCTTCAAGTATTTAAGTCCCGTGTCAACAAACTCCCTTTTGCCTTGCTCAAGGCACCCACGATGCGTTAGTATTTAGGCTCTTAGGCTTCGTGGTTTGTCCAAAAGAAAAAAAATTGTACAGGGGATTTCGTAAATAAATAGAGTTCACCCTGCTTCAGTGGCTGATACAAGGTAAAAAGAAAAAATGGAAAAATATAGAATAATGTTTAAATGTTTAGGTAATTGTTTTTACGGCGTCTAATAAATTAACTAAAAAAATAATAACTTAATACTTACACTCGGAATATTGTCGTTGTTGCACACTCCTTCACTTAACAATCGATCTCTAATCTCCCAAGCGAAAATTGACGGACACTCTCTTTTGTACTCAGCAATCTTGTTGACGACTGGCTGTGTGGCGACTCTGGGTTTTGATCCACCGATCGCCCTGGGCTTAATCGAACCGGTTTCGTAGTATCTAAACCCATCAAAACTTTTATCAGCCCAATTAGGTCAAAAATATTCGCCGGGAGTCCCGGCAAAATTGACCCATAAACTACTTTTTTTAAATAAATTAAATATTTCGTATCGTAGGCCGCAATATTGTGTGTACAAAAGTATTTTAGCTAAAAATTATGTTATGGTAAATGTTTAGCGTTGTGTAATGTTTTTTTAATATACGAAACTGTTACTAGCTACTCGCTCACAAAACTGGTATTATTGAAATATCAAGGTATTCTTTAAGTTTGAAACATTTCTTGAGTAAATTTTTATTACTGCGATTTTTCCAATTTTCTTTTGCAAAAAAATGTAATTGACGGTTTTTCTAGCTCGTGCATAGCTTTTTGAATGACTGTTAAGTTACGGACCTTAAAATATTTTAGACAGTATACAAATAACTCTACCTAAAGAGACATGACCATTGGTTAAAATATAGTTATTCATAACAAATAGAAAACATATTTGTACGTTTGTTTTATTCTAAACAATTTAAAAGGTTGTTTATGAATTATTGTAAGTTGGTAGACCTTGATAACAAATTAAATTATATTAATAAATGTAAAACTATTAACAATTAGAGAACCTTTGAAAACATCCTACAAAATAATATTGAATAATAAAACAACAATAGCGTTTATTACTAAAGAAAAAGACATAAAGAACCGTAAGTTCAAAGCTTTTAGATTGATATAATTTTTAATATAAATTTTTAAAAAATTCTTTTTTAAGACCGTTAAAAAACTGCTTGTTTTTTTGTTTGTTATCATAAAAATAAACAACTTCATGTCAGTACATTATATAAAGTAAAAAAAAAAAAGATTTTTAGCAATTCGACGTTTACTTACACTTTAAATTATTGTTTTTTGTTCAATATCTACTAGAATCTATTTAAATATACATTATTCATTTATAATATATAATACTAAAAATCATTTTTTCCAAGGTTTTCCAAGTGGCCGTATTTCGCTTAAAAATGGTTGTACTAAAATTTAAAGGAAAAAAAACCAGTTAAAATTTTTTCGTTTTTTTTATCTACGAATTAGTAAATTGCGAAAAATTTTTTTCCTAACTTAACCACTTCATGGATTGGATATTTTCAATTAAGTGCCTGATTATCCCAGAAGCCTTTTTTATTGATTTAAATAAATTATAGTATTTCTGTTTTTGTGGCAAACCTCTCTTTTTAACCTATTTTGAATAGGTATTTTATTTAATTTAGTACTTAATTTGTTTTAACTAATTGCGGTAAGAAAATTTAAGGAGTATTACCATGCCATTTTTATGAAAAAGGTCACCTAAATATAGGTCTGGAAACGTTTTGTTTCTAAGATAGGGTTTTAAACTTTAAAGAGAAAATCGGGTTTTTAATAATATCTTAAACATGCCTTATCCGATTTTAAAAAAGTGTTGTGTAAATTTTGAGGGTTTTTGAAAAGATTAACACCCTGTATCTTGAGAACAACAAATTTTAAAACCCATATTTATATGAACTCTTTTTCAGCAAAATGGCTTAGGAATACGCCCTACAATGTTTTAACTGCAATTAGGAAGCACCTTATATACATATAATTTAGTAATAAGCTTAGTTATTTAATTTTTAAGTCAGTAAGCTGGTAACGCAATTAATATGTGAGCACTAAAGCGAAAAACAAGTAGTGTGTCGCTAATTTTGCCAGAAAACCATACCCAATATAAAAAAATAAATTTTTATTATTACCTTCCTAAATTTTTGATACACATCCATTTGAAACCTGAAGGATTACTTGATATATCAAGGACGAGCTCCAGAATGCGCCAGCTCTACTATTTTTTGTCTTGTAGAGTCAGGAAGTGGTCTACCATTTACGTAGACTCCACCAAGCTGGTTGATGCCACTATGACCTGCTGCAGAACAACCAAATATTGTATTTTGGCTCATGGAATGATGCATAAGGTCTTCTTCTGAAAAGAAGAAAACATGTAGTGTGTTTCGTATAATACAGGGTGATCCATCAGTGTGATAAAACTTCAGGGGTATTAAGATAATATTATCTTTGTAATTTGCATTGCGTATATAGTTGCCTATTGTAACCCTGTACTTATGTATTACCAATTTTAAATTATTTTAGAAAAATTATAATAATTTAAATTACAGATTTTCTAAAAAACAAATTTCAAAAACTTAATGAGATAATTTTATGTTTAAAGCTAATCGTACTTTGCTTTATAAACAAAGGATCAAAAAGTCAACCCTTCGGACGATAACGCAGTATAAAGTTGGCAAAAAATTTTTATTATTTATTTTTGATTTGAAAAATTTAGGGACAAATAGGGACAAACCTTGTTAGCGGCCTTATTAAAATTATTTTGAGCTATCATAGCGCAAAATGACATATAATAGCGAAGTTTTGTTTGGTGTTGTTGCAGTTAATATAATATAGTATTTTTAAATATTTTTTATAATTTATTAAATAAAGGCAACAAATAAAATTAAAAAAAAATAGTCTTTAATTTGTGCTTAGTGCTTTGATGGTTGTCATCATGGAGTTCGTTAAAAATTCTGCAATGGAGCAAAACCTGGTTAGTGGAATTTGTTATGTCTGCAGTTTAAGTGCAAATATCCAAGAACCTATGGTTTGTTGGTTTATATAAAATAATGTGAAACACTAGCTGATAACTACTTTTTGCTTTATTTAGGTTGTTAGTCAATGATGCCCAATATATATTTTTATATTTGAAAATTAATGTCTTGTAATTTCTTTAAATATGGCAAATATGTTTCGTCATTTTTGATCTGAATACCAGTTTTAATTAATTAGCTGTTTGACCGTATGACATTGTGTCATTGTAATTTGAATTTTCAAAGTAATAATAAAACAATAAAATTTTATAAAGATATTACTTTTTTTTAGTAAACATCCCAATTTAAAGGGCAAAAAAGAAATGTAACTAAATAACGTTTTGGGATATGAAAATTCGAAACACGATTTGTAGTATGCTTTTGTAATACTGGTTTAAATATTATATATATTTTTGTTGTTGATAAAATAAAAAATCAAAATGTTACTTTGTATTTCACCTCATCTTTGTAAAGTCTACCTAATTGTTGTCCTTATGTTTATACAACAAACTACTTTTTATTTTTAACAAAAAAAAACTCCATCCTAAGTTTATCCCATTTACTTTTTAACGCCCTGAATATGTACTGTCATATTTTATTTATTTAAACCACTAACCACCACTAAAATAATTTAAAAAATAGCTTAGGTATTAGACGCAAAATTTGGGATTTCATTGACTATAGTTACCAGAATTCCTTAATTTTTACAAATTCTAGTCAATTCATTGTTTTATTTCAATTACTGTTACATTTTAATAATAATGCTAACAAATATTAAAAAGGTTTATATTGTGAACACCTAGTATAAAAAAGTATACATTTTGGAAATTTTAAAAATATACATTTTTGGGAATTTTAAAATAAGTATACATTTTAATTAGTTTACTTAACATTGGGAAATTTGCGACATAAAAATATACGTGAGGTGTCAAGGTCTTAAAAGTATAAATTAAACAATTTTCTAGGTTACTCTTATAATAATAAAATAAAAACATTAAGCAAACTGGGTAGCGTAGAAATGCAAAACAAATACTGGAAAATTTGATATTTAAAGAGGAGAGGAAGAAATTAAAGAGGATTAGAAATTAGATTATTTATTAGATTAGGAATAGAAAGTTAAAGTTTTAGTTAAGCCCCGTACGGGCAACCCCTAGTGGGGAGTATGCCCGTACTAAATTAAGTTAATCAAATAAGTTAAGTTGGTTTTAAAAAAATGCAAAGTTAGTTTTGATGTTCCACCGGTCTTATGGTCTAAGAAGATAGTTCCATATGGTACATTTGCCCAGTGACGTAAACTGTTTTCAAATTATACGTCACATATGGTGGAGGCGACCCGTTCCCAGTGACCTTTGTGAAAGGTCGGTTATGGTAAGCTGTGCCCGCCCCAGTTCTAGTGCCCTTTGTGAAGCGATAGGAAAAGTCGCTCATGGTACGCCCTTCCTACCCCTCAGTGTATTTGTGAAAGAAAATGCTATATATATCGTAAAGGCGTCAAGTTCCCCGAAGAAGAAATGTGTGTGAAATGACGAAGATGGGGAAAAAATATGTTGCGTAGCGTAGCTGCAAGGAGGTAGCAGCGTAGCTACAAGAAAAGGAAGATAAGGTATATCTTCAGTTTTGAAATATGGGTAAATGGTGTTAGCCAGAGTTGTTGAAGAAGAATATGAAATAGTTATTTGCGTTAAAGTTGTTGTTTTACGTCGGGAAGACGGAGTTTAGAAGCAGCATGAGGCTGCATTAGCACTGGAAGCCGCAGCTCTAGTATGGGGAAGAGCTCTGAAGTATGGTCTTGAATGGTGGGGTACAAGACAGTTAAGCGGCTCTGAGAAAGCTCAGGATATGGGTAAATTGGCACGCGGCTGCAGTAACCTGATGTAGAAGAAGAAAATGGGAGTGAAAGGCAGACAATGGTACGTGGAGAAGTACGGGACAAATGGCCAATGGAACGCACCATCAAGGACATGGACAGGCAGGCAAGGTGGACGCAATTTTTTTATAAAGGCTAGTATTAGAAGAATGTGGAATATTAGGTTAATTTCTAAGTATAAATATAAAAAAAATTGATATTCTTTTATGTAAGAGATATGTTTTTTTTGTTTTTAAACTATCCAATAAATTTAAAAAGAGCAAAGATGATATAGAAAAAAGTCACCTAATTAATAGTACATGTAAAACATAGTTAATTATTTTCTTTCCCACTGGTATATTAAAAAATCATTGAATTACTTTTTAATGGTTCAACGTTTTGCTGACGAGACAAGGCCAAGTTCACTTTTATTGTTACAGAACTGGTCAGTTTTAAATAACACAAACTTTTTTGCTTATGTAGCTGTTTGTGTAGTACATAAATGTCTAGTAAACTTAAAGATTAATAAAAAAAATTACAATTTATGAGTAATAATAATTAGGTAATTTTTTGTCTAAAAAATAATCTTACCGTTAAAACTATATTTATTTAAAGTACCTACTTAAAGAAAAGCTCAAACTTAAAAAGGTTTTTAACAATTAAGCTAAAATCTTATTTGAACTAATTATTTCAGCAAAAACATCTCTAGAACTTTTAAATAATTATTTTAGATAATTTATCCGGAAGAATTTTTTAAATTTAAAAAAAAGATTCATAATGTTAAATATAACCTAAATGAATTATTTTTTAAACTATTTTTAAATTTTTTCTTGCATTTTTTGAAAAAAAATTAATTGGTTAAAAATAATTTTTTGAGCTTTAAAAAAAAACAAAAGATTTAATAAAACGTTAAGATTATTTACGATAAATATAATTTATATAAAAAGTAACATAATGTTAGGTTTTGAATTTTTGTAAGCTATATGGAACTATCGTTTTTGGTAATATTGCTATTTTTTTTTAAAGGGTTTAAAGTAAATTTGGCTCATTTCTAATAGCGTTGTGGGTCCAACGCTTTTAAGAAGGGGGCATATGTGAACACCTAGTATAAAAAGTATACATTTTGGGCATTTTAAAAATATACATTTTTGGGAATTTTAAAATAAGTATACATTTTAATTACTTTACTTAACATTGGGAAATTTGCTACATAAAAATATACGTGAGGTGTCAAGGTCTTAAAAGTATAAATTAAACAATTTTCTAGGTTACTCTTATAATAATTAAATAAAAACATTAAACAAACTGGGTGGTGTAGAAATGCAAAACAAACACTGGAAAATTTGATATTTAAAGAAGAGAGAAAGAAATTAAAAGAGAATTGTTTATCAGATAATAAGTGGTTAGTGAAGTCAAGTAGAAAGTTAAAGTTTTAGTTAAGCCCCCGTACGAGCAACCCCTAGTGGGGGTATGCCCGTACTAAATTAAGTTAGTCAAATAAGTTAAGTTGGTTTTAAAAAAATGCAAAGTTAGTTTTGATGTTCCACCGGTCTTATGGTCCAAGAAGATAGTTCCATATGGTACATTTGCCCAGTGACGTAAACTGGCCTTATATTTTCAAATTATACGTCACAATATTTTAAAACTTTACCACCCTGTATCTTAAAAGCTAAGCCATTTAGGATAATGCTTTATTTAAACTTATCTATTTAAAGTCACTTAAGGATTTTAATTCTTGAAGATTAGCATTTTATTAGGAAACATAGCTACGACCTGGCTAATCAGGAAGTGTTTTTACATCAAGATATGTCAAAAGGCTCTTTTACATAATTAACTTTTGGACGAAGGTAAGTTCAGTTACAAAATTATATGTTAGCCTCAGCAAATTGTAGTTGCATTTTTTTTACCTTTTAGAGACACCCTTGTATATTTAGCAAGTTATTTGCTTTATTTAGAAAACCAAATTAAAAAACTATATGTTTTTAGAGCCGTTTTTAAATGCATATAGAGAAACGAAATTATATTACAAAATACGAATTAAACCTAAAACCAGTCTATACAAGAAGCACTGTTCAAATTACTAAATATTTCTAAAACGCATATGGGTGGTTAAAAGCGGATTTTCCGGATTTGATGAAAGCCAACATTTAGGTGTGTTATAATCCCTAATGCATAAGGGAAGATGGAAGCTACCGTGCATTAGGGTTATTCAGTTAGCCGTCGTTTAAGGGATGTAGCAAAGTTGCTAAGTTGCAGCTAGTGTGCGCCATATGCTCATGTTTAGTATGCCATTAACCCAATTTGTCTAGTAATGAACAGCTTTACGTTTATGAGTAGAAGTTGGTGAAAATGCCAAAATTAAAGTCATGTCTTTATTACCTACTTATTGATAGAATATTAAGTTATATGTATACGCTGTTTCATTTAATGTGTCTTATAGGTATGCCTTATTCAGACACGGCTAGTAATTTAGTCAAGTAGCGACTAATTAAGTATTTTCGTGCGTGTGGACAGTAAAAATTTAGGAAAGTAGTTTAGTGTAGTAGCTGTCCACATGCACGAGAATACTTAATTGCTAGCTACTCGACTAAATTACTAGCCGTTTCTGAACAAGGCATTAGGGTGATCGTTATTTTTTTTCTACGACGCCCTCTAAAAACCGTTCTCTTAATGAAAAAACACTGGATTTTTTTCTTTTTAATTCAAAACAACACGTGCCTTTATAGATGATATAAGTTAGTTTTTGTGCACAATAAATGATCATACCTAGATCTAGAAGCACGTGTTGTTTAAATTGCAAAAAAACTTTCTCAGTGTTTTTATATCAAAAGGAAGTTTTTAGGGGCGCTGGGCGTCACAAAAAAATATTTAATGACCACCCAAGTGTTCATCTTTGGTATGAAACTTATTAAGACATTTTTCTGATATTTTATATTCACAAATTTGATTACTTTCTTAACAACACATCATACAGGGCAAATAAAAATTAATTCTTTTTTCAAATACTTTTAATTCCCTTGTAGGATGTATTGTTAACAGTAAATAACAGCAGTTCCGGCAAAGTAATAGACTCACATTTTGGGTTTTACTACTTTTTTTGTCTTAATATCCTAACTATTAATAGAGGCATGACCCTTTAAATTAAAACATTTTTGTATTGAAGCTTATGGAAAGAATCAAGCATATGCGATAATTTTTGTAGGGAGTGTATTTATTTTCATTATGTAGTTAATATCTAGTTTGTAATTATTAAATTTGAAAATTAAAAACTTGCACATTTTCTAAAATTTTTAAAATTTGACATTAGAAAATAAGTATGGTCCAACTTGAAGAACGATGTTAATTGTAAATACTACAAAAAGTATTCACAGAATTATTTTAACATTTTTTACTATTATATAAGGGTGTATGAAAATTAGGTGTGAAACAAAATATCACCCAAAAGCTTGCCACGACTTGGGTGGTATTCCTCTATCCCAGCGATTCTAAACCTTTTTCAGTCCTCGGACCCCTAAAAAGTCAAGCACAATTTTAAGGACCACCTTAATAAAAACACAAATAAGTACGAATTATTGAAGTACTTACCGGTGTGTGCGGGATCGCTAACATTTATTTATTAATTTAAACGTCCATAGAAGACTGCGGACCCCCTAATACATGCTCGCGGACCCCTCTGGTTCGAGGACCACAGGTTAAGAAACGCTTCCCATCCTTTAGGTCTTGAATTGTTGTTGGCTTATTGATATACCCTTTTTCTTTTAAACATTTTAAATGATAATGTGTTAAATAGTAAAACAAATATCGCGTAAAAGAAATTTTGTAGACTGTAATAATCAACAATTTAAAAAAATATTAGAATATTTAACAATGGTGCGGATGGGCCCACCAAACTGGCCATCACCAGCCGCCACTGCCAAACAATCACTTTTTGTGGATGCATCAGCTTTTCAAAAATCACCCTTAGACCGTAATTTCGCCAAATGTGGCAATTCTGCTTTTTAACGAATCCACAAAGAATATGATAATTCGGCACAAAAACGACATTGAAACTCAGTCTCAAAGTCATTGAAAATATGGTCCGTAGGATAAAGGTATGCCACCAAAGCGGCGGCGAGCATTTGGCAGATATATTATTTTACACATAATTGTCATATAGTCTCTGAGCCGGTAAAGAAATTGACTTATTATTAATAATAACACTAACACTTCTTAGGAGGCTCCCTTTTGACGAATATTCATACCGCCATCTACAGAAGCGGCGCTTTAACCTAGCCCGCCAATGTCAAATGTTTCGGGTGTCGGATTGGGCAAACTCGTCACTTTTTGTCGCACAAGTTTACTACAATGTTTTACATGCAACGAAATCATAAAATCCATACACATGTTATGGGTATCAGATTAGGCGGGGTATTGTTAATACTTGTTTTTATGTTTTTAGTTTTTAAAGGATTGTTTAAGTTTCTTTTCGGGTGTTCTGCAAGTTCGTAGGTATTTTTTGACTCCCTGCCCTATATTAAGGCAATCCTGTATTGCACATCTAGTTTTAGGGTTTGTTTGATTGAGGTCAATTAACATTTTTTGCTTTTTATCGGCATACACTGCCAATAACAGCCTAAAAACCTCTTTAAGGAAGGACAATTTTTAGAGTATCTCACAATATTTACTGTGCGTTTTTTACTTATGTTTAAACAGTAATTTAATTAAAATATGTTATATTATAACAAATATGCAAGGTGTCCTAAAAGTCAACAATAATACAAAAAGGGCTGATAGAATAACCCATAAGCATTCACAAATACATAAAATTGCCTTATTAAAATATCGTTGGTTTTTAAGATATTGGCACTTAAAATTTGTTAAAATCGTTCTCTTGGTCAGATTTTTAATTGTCAGGCCCAAAGAAATCTATATTTGTAAATTTTTATTTTACTTTTACCCAAAATAGCTATTTCATCACACTGTATCTCTAAAAAATTTACAGTATGTCCACAATAGACTTTGATTGTTTTGATATTTCAAAGAAATTAATAGGACTTTATGTTTTATCTGAAATAGCTAAAACATCAATAGGAATCGCCCTATAATATAAAATATTATTCATAATTAAAAAATATTTATTAAAATGATAATTTATCGAAAACCATCGATTTATTTCCTGAAATCATTTTATGTTTTTTTACATGGATATAATTAGTTCTACCAGGCCTTTTAATATTATCGTTGACTTTCCAAGCAACCTGTATAAATATAAGTTATTTTGATAAAAAAAAATTCGTGAATAGAAAAAGCGCCATAAAAAATTGTAAGATACTCCAAAAATTGTGTTTTATTATAACCTGCGTTTTGAATAGGAGCCTCTCATACACAAAAATATTTTAAACCCATAGTCTCCGCGTCACGAACCGTCCTGATTTGCTTTATCCCTGTTCCTAGCTCGTTTGCTCGAAACCAAACTTGTGAAAATGGCGTCTCTTTGTTGACTCGGTAACCCGAGGTTGGCGCACACCGCGTTTCAAATTGCATTAACCTTAACATTACATGGAGAATTGAGGATGTAGCCAGACGTGAAAGTCTGGAAAGGCCGAGACACGGAGCCTCTTTAGGCGGAAGATGGTGACAGCTTGCACCGAATTAATGGAGAAATTGAAATAACTCGAACTAATTCCGCTACAGATTTCTTGCATAATTTAGCATGTTTAACGAGTCCTATGAATTAAGTCACGGTTAAATTAACGGGTATCAGATTAAGACTGAAATAGCACAAAGAGGACATATCTCTATAGGACAAAAAATATCTGTACTGAAAAAAAAACTTTTTAAAAACAGTGCATTCTGATAAAAGACCAGAAAATTGTATCATTAGCTATTTAATTATTACCGTACACGCATATTTTCTCGATTTAAGGAAAAATATATTTAGTTTTTAGCACTATTTGCTGCTTATCTTTTTAATTTTGGGACTGTCTAAAAGTTGGATCGCTGCATGCGTTCCTGAGGTCCCTGCAATTCCGTTTAGTTTCTAGTGTTAATTTCCTTTGCTATTAACTTGTCAAAATGTCCTAAACTAAAAATTTAACAGAGAAAATAATAAAATAAGAACGTATTACATTAAAACAATCATTACTTTTCAATGCAATTTAAAAATAAACAGAAAAATCTATAGCATTATATCAATCGTTTCATTTCACCCTCTGCAGTGCCGGATTAAGACTCTTTGATGCCCTAAGCTTTTGTGTGAGGCCCTTAATTTGCTTATAGGTTAATCTGGAACTGATTTCTGTTACTGTTAATAGCAAAAGTGCTGTCATACATTTTAAGTGTAGAAAATTCACTGGTGTTAAATATTAAAACACAAAATGCACTTGTTCTCCCGTTTAATTTCTCGCGCTAGTGTAATTGCACCAATTTCTCAACATCCCGCGTCCCCGTTGCCGTTCCCGCTCCCGCAGTCCCGCATTGGTTTAAGGAGGGTACCTTAACTAAAATTTTACGATTTTTTCTGACACTGTTAGCTTAATGTTAAAAATTGATTTATGTAGTATTTTTATTAGACAATGTGTCTTAAGTGCAAAGACTCTGCAAATGTTAGCTTAGAGGATGAAATTGTGGTTTCTCTAAGGAAAGGTATTGGGAAAAGAAGAACACAAGTTCTAGCTCCAATAATGCCCCAATATTGGGGAACCAGATAAAGGAGAAGAACAGGGAATAAAGAAAAACAAGAATTGGGCGTACGAACTAACATAACAATTAGACTCTTTAAAAAAATGTATATAAAAAGAATTAGATACTTTTTAAAAAGGTCAAAAACACTTGTTAAATAAATAACATGTAAAAGATGTCGAAAAAAACGGATTACTTTTTAAACTTTATTTGGTTAGGGAAGGGAAGGCCTCCTCGGGCAGCACGTTCCACATTTAAGAAACTCTAGGAATTACTGAAGTAGGAAATTTAGGGCCTGTCCAGTTGCACCGTATAGCACCACAAGTTTCTTTGTTGGGAACTGCAAGTGGGGGAATTATACTGAATAGTTCCTCAGAGCAGAAGCCGTAGAAGTGTCTATAAAAATGCGATAAGTCCCCTACTGCCCGACGATGGGCAAGAAAAAAAGCCTTTCTGTAAGTAAAGGATCATTAATAAGGCAAACAGTTTATCTTTGAATAAAATCAGGAATGCTGAGGGTTATCGAGGACAACATTCCCCAAATATAAGAACAGTACTCCAGAGACGGTCGGATTTGGTATACGTATACAGAGTGTATAAATTGGACGAGGAAAAATACTGTTTGGTCGAAAAAGAAATCCTAGTTTTTAAAACTGCCGTGGCTATGATTTTTTTAAATGTGTATTACTTTAAACAACTGTTGAAAGCGTCAATTAAAGTATAAAAAAACGCGATTTAAAATATAATATTTTTAAGATAAGTAAGAAAATGTTCAAATCCTTTATTCTGGATACAATTTTTAAAGACCATACTTTAAACTAAATTAGACTACATATTTGTTTTTCTTATTATTCTTTGAACAGCAAAGCCAACCAAGAAAAGCTTCGAGGACAATCGATACGAAACGGGAAATATTTTTAATATACACCAATCAGTTCTTTACAAAAATAATGAACAAATAAAAGTTCTGAAAGGCACACAATCATATCAAACGCTCTGACCACAAACCATATTTAGAAAACACAATTAAACGAGTAATTTTCCTGCTATTTAAAAGCGGGAATAGCTCTTGATAGCAAACCGCTGCGGCAGTCTATCGAGATGACGTGCCCTGTGTATTAACTGGATCATTACAAGCAAGGGTGAATGAGAAAAACTTGAGTTAACTGCTGCTTGATTAAAGACCGCGGTTCTATACAATAATTGGGGGTGCGATTAAGCCGGTTAACCACTCAAAAGGACAAACGTTCAATCTTGACGAATCAGCAGGGTTTCGATATACGTATAAAACCACAATAGATTGCAATTAATTATTATTAAAGTTCTTGATCAGCATGTATAGCATCAAAAAGTTCGCATATTGTAGAAAAAAAAATATGTTTTTAAATTTAAATAAGGTAATTACTACCGATCGGGCCCATCGCTAATTTTATTTAAATTTTGTATTGTTTGTTTTTTGACTCTGTTTACGAATTTGGAAAAAATTTGCCGGACACGTTTTGCTTTTGAGATATTCATAATAATACTTAGAAATTTAACTAACCTTATTTATCTATACAATAATTAATGGTGCGATTAAGCCGGTTAACCACTAAAAAGGACAAACGTTCAATCTTGTCAAAATAGCAGGGTTTTGATATATAAAACCACAGTAAACTGCAATTAATTATCAAAGTTCTTTATCAGAATGTACAGCATCAAGTGCTGGTTAGTTCTGGTTAGTATCAAAAAGTTCGCGTTACATGGAAATTTTGTTCTCTTTAAACGTAAATAAGGTTTTTTTTTTTTTTTACAGATCGAGCCCGTCGCCGATTTAACTAAAATCTTGTATAGGGAAGTTTTTTTCACAAATCTGGAAAACCTTTTAACGGAAAAGCCTCACAATTTTAGGCCGGAAACTTATGGCAAAACCCAGTTTTATTGGAATTTAACAATAACTAAATATTGTTGAATCCTACACATTATTTATTTTTTCTGTTTGGGTAACATTTTTCAAAATAATTTTAATATGTTTTTTTTTTTTAACTTAATTAGCATAAAATAATAATAACAACAAAAAAATTAAATAGATAATGGCAATAGAAACACATTTCAAATAATTTCTAACATTAATTTTTTTTTTTTTTGTATTTACTCTACTGCCTTTAGTTTTATCTATCTGTTGTTTTAAGAGTTTGCTATAAAATAATAAAAAATGTGTTTGTATTTTCCTGTCTGTACTGATATCATAGATCACCCACATTTAATTCGCAGTGGTTAGAAGCATTTTTGGATTTTACGATCTCGCACAGTAAAAAGATAGGTGCGTTTACGAGCATGCGTATTTAAAAGCCATAGACAAATATGATTCTGGCTTATCGTCCCTCTTCGTCCTACTCGCTCCTCGCACTCCGAATGGAAAAGCCAGACATTGCGTTGATAAATTATGCCCGATAATGCCAATTGATGGCGCCCGCGTGTAATCTTTCGATGACGACGGTAAATGACTGGTACTCAAGCGCACAAACCCGTTTTATGGTCATAAAACATAACTTAACATAACATAAAAACTTAGAAAAAACCTTTAAACATATTTTAATCAGTTGATACCGGGCTCTCATTGCGGTAGGTCGGTATTCGAGCGAAAAAAATTTTTGTGCATACGATACGATAAGACTTCGTAAAAAGATCGAATTTAGTGCAGTGGAATGGACGTCGATAGCGGGGGTTTAAGCTCCAATTTGGGCCCCACTGGGTCAATAACAGGTTTAGGGACGACTAACAAAAATAATGAGAATAATGCAAATAATACAGAGCTGGAAAATCCCTCAAAAAAACAAAAAATAAAATACTATTATGATAATAAGGATTCTGCTCCTTATCAAGTATATATCGAAAATATTTCACCGGATTTCCGAGGTAAACTTAATGCTATTAAGGTAGGTGACATTTTATTTACCACCCACCCCGAACTAGATAACAAAATAAAAGAAATAGAATCACATGGAAAAAACAGGATCAAGGTAGTATTTAAAGATTTCATGTCGGCCAACTGCTTAACAAATTCTAAAAAATTGTCTCAATATAACTTAGAAGCATATATTCCCAAATTCTTAGTAGTAAGACAGGGGGTAATTTCGGGCATAGAAGTAGATATGTCTGAAGAAAGTATAAAAAATAAAATAAAAAAATTTGATTACCATTGTAACTTTGAGGTACTATCAGTTCGAAGAATATCAAAGGGAATTGTTAATAAGCAAACCAATAAAAAAGAATATGTTAACACTAAATCAGTAATTGTCACTTTCAAAACACAGACTCTACCAAAATATATTGCTATGGGACATGTTAGGCTGACAGTTAGTGCTTACATTCCTAGAGTAATGCTTTGTTTTAACTGTTATAGATACGGGCACACATCAAAACAGTGTAAAAGTCAAACTAGGTGTCTTAAATGCAAGCAAAATCACGCAATCGAAAACTGTCCCGAAACAAAAGAAATTAAATGTTTTTATTGTGACAGCAGTCATGCTACAAATGAAACAAAAAAATGCGCTGAATTTGCTCGGCAAAAAAAAATAAAAGTGGCTATGGCCGAAAAAATTCTAACTTATAAAGAGGCAGAAAAACAGTTCCCCAAAACTTCCTATTCATCAATTGTATCTCAAAGTAATAACGATATTAATTTAAGCGAAATAGATATTATATATAATACCAATTTAAATACACGCAGCAGTATACCTGCTAATAGACAACCAACGCATTTTACTCAAAGTAAAATACCCTATAAAAGAAGTAGACCTGCATCTCCAAATCCGGTAAATCAGGAACATAATAATATTTTATCCCAGTTTAATTTCTCTCAGTGTACAACACCCGTATTAGACGATCCCATATATCAAGCAGGTATATCTGGCTTAAAAAATATACTTAACAAAAATAATGAAAATAACTGCTTAAACATAATGGTAGAATTAGTTTTTTCTGTGTTAAGGGTTCTTAAAGAAAAACAGTCTTTTGATATCAATAAATCGGACTTAACAAACTTAATTAACTCACAGCTTACACAAACAAGTAAATAAAAAACTCACACTCACACACACTCACACACACACACACACACACACACACACACACACACACACACACACACACACACACACACACACACACACACACTCACACTTACCCCATTAAATACATTTAAATAGTATATGGCTAACATAAATAAAACAACTTTTTGTCAATGGAACTGCAGGTCGGCAATTTCTAATAAAGCTAATTTAGAAAATCTTTTAAGTGACAAAAACGTGCACATCGCCCTTTTGTCTGAAACGTGGTTTAAGCCCGGAAGGTACATTTCCTTTTCTGGTTTTAACGTAATACGTAAGGACAGGCATGATGGAAAAGGAGGAGTAGCAATTTTAGTAAAAAGAAATATCAAATACACTGAGATAACGGGACCAAATTTTAATGATATTTTGTACACGGCAATTAAAATTAATTTAAATAATCTAGATTTAACTATAGTTTCTTTATATATTAAGCCAAAATCAAAAATAACACAGCAATCTTGGTATAATTTTTTCTCTTTTTTCACAATCCAATGTTAATAGGAGGTGATTTTAATGCCCATAATGAAGCATGGGGATGCCTGTCTAATGATACTTATGGAAAAACCCTACTGGACTCAATCGATGCAGCCAATTTAGTGTATTTAAATAACGGCAAAATTACACGATTAAATCCATCAGGTGGAGAAAATTCGGCAATAGACTTAACTCTAGTACCTCCTGGTTTGCAGCCACTAATCGAGTGGGACACTCTAGATGACACCTATGGATCCGACCATAGACCAATAATAATGCATTGCAACCACACACCAAAATTTATCTCCAGCAATCCATCTAAAAAATGGAATACAAAAAAGCAAATTGGGACAAGTTTTATATAGAAAGTATAGATCAATTCTCTCTACTTACAAACAATAATTATAATGAGTTTTTAGCTACAATGAACCAAGTAGTAGAACAATCAATTCCAATTATACAAACACATAAAACCAAAAAAAAAACTGGAAAATTTTGGTGGAATGACAGATGTAATCAAACAGTATTAGAAAGAAGACAAGCATTTGCACAATATAAAAGTAATCCAACTTTAAATAACCTAATTAACTACAAAAAACAAGATGCAATGGCTAAGAAGGTAATAAAAGAAGAAAAAAAGAAAAACTGGCAAAATTTCTGTACCTCACTTAACTCAAACACTCCAATCAAGGAAGTATGGAAAAAAGTAAATGGATACAAAAACCGAAGGCAAGAAAATAAAATTCCATCCAGTCTGGATGATTCCTGGATTCATGAATTTCATATCGGTCTATCGCCACCTTCAGTGGATAATGAAATTACAAGAACCTTACAATTCTTTGAGAATAAGGACCCATTTCTAACAGATCGCTTTGAACTACCAGAACTTAAAAGAGTCCTAAAAAAAACAACAATTCTGCTCCTGGAAAAGACAACATTGAATACTCAATGCTAGTCAACCTGCCAGAAAACGCCAAAAACGAATGTTAAGTATCTTTAACTCAATATTCACAGGCGAACATCCTATCCCAGGCGAATGGAAAGAGTATATCATCGTTCCGATCTTAAAACAAGGTAAACCATCCCATTTAGCTACGTCATATAGAGGAATAGCATTAGCTTCTTGCCTATTTAAAACCTATGAGAGAATGCTAAAGAATAGATTAGAATTTTGGATGGAAAAAAACAACAAGTATCCGAAGACTCAATATGGATTCAGGAGAGGATGTTCTACTCAAGAAGTCTTGGCTATTTTAATTACAGATATCCAGTTAGCTTTAACAGAAAATCAAAGTATTTCAGCACTTTTTATAGATATACGAGGAGCATATGACAACATTAATTATGATATTTTGACAACTAAAATGCTTAAATTAGGTATTCCATCACAATTGGTTCATCATATCACATTATTATATAAATCTCGAGCGATATTCATACGCACACAGGAAGGACTAACTACAAGCAGAATTACCAGCATTGGACTACCTCAGGGAGGCATTCTAAGTCCTCTTCTTTATATAATATACACCTATGATTTGGAACTATTATTGGACAAGGATACAAAAATTCTACAATTCGCAGATGATGTATGCATATACAATAAAAATAAAACAATTGAAGCATGTAATGAAAAAATAAAACAAAATGCAATAAAAATTGTTTCTTGGTTTAACCAGAATGGACTAGAATTATCCAAGGAGAAATCTGTAATGTGCACTTTTACACGAAAAAGGACTGAATTACCCAACACAATTAAAATAATGAATGACATGGAAATTCCTTATAAAAATACTATAAAATATCTAGGAGTTTTTCTGGATAAGAAACTTCTTTGGAAAGACCATATTCATTACCTAATCAAGAGAGCAGAAAATGGCATAAACATACTGAGGGTTTTTTCACATCAAAAATGGGGATCCGATCCCAACATATCTTTACTTTTTTACAAAGCCTATGTAAGATCTATTCTGGATTATGGGTGCCAATTCTATGGATCAGCAGCAGATACTCATCTTAATAAAATAGAAAAAATTAAAAATAAATGTCTAAGGCTATGCGTCGGATATCTCAAAAGTACTCCAATAATAGCCATGGAATCGGACAACGCCGAACCCCCATTATATTTAAGAAGAGAATATCTCAGCGACAAGCTCATGTTAAAATTTATTTTTAAAAATAGTAGCATTCTTAACAACATATATAATCTAAGTTTATGTAACCTTACTCACAGATACTGGAAAGCAAAAAAATCCCCTTTATTATGTAATAGCTATATTTGGATCGTTGATCTAAAACTTCAAATATTTTCATCTTCCGATTGGCCATATTTTCGAATAGATAAGGAAATGTTTAGAAACAACATACAAATAGTAATTAAAAATTATGAAAATAAAAATCCTTCGACAATTAAAAGCACTATACTAGAAGAAATACAAAATAATTGGCCAAATGCAGAACACATCTATACCGATGGCTCTGTTTTAAATAATAATACCGGCTGTGCCTTTTATCATAAAAACTTAAAATATTCTCAAAAATATCGGCTATTTAATGGCTCTTCTATATACTCGGCTGAATTATGGGCTATTTTTCAAGCTCTCCAGTACTGTTCAAAATTAAATGTAAGTTCTGATTTTGTAATTTTTCAGATAGTAAAAGCTCCTTACAAGCCCTTCAAAATTGGCATCAAACAGCTCCGGCTAATTATATAATATCAAACATTATCAGTAGCTATCATAATCTAAAAAACAGAACAAAAGAGTAACATTTGTGTGGATTAAAGCCCACATAGGCATACAAGCAAATGAAATAGTGGATAGACTAGCAAAAGAAGCCACTCGAATAGATACCTTTTCTGAGAATTTCTTTATTCCACATTTAGATATCTTTAGTTTAACAAAAGAAAAATACATACAAAATGGCAGGATCTGTTTGATAACAGTAATAAGGCAATGAATTATAAACAAATATTTCCTAAAATAAGTAACCAACCTTGGTATTGTGGGGAAACTAATAGAAGTTTTGTAAGATGTATAGCTAGAATTAGATGTCAACATGCATTGTTTCCTAAACATGCTAATAGGATAGGAATAAAAGAAAACAACTTGTGTGAATGCGGAGAAATAGGTGACCTAGATCATCACATTCTGGGGTGTTCTAGATATACCGTGAATGTCAATCAGCTTTATAAAAGCTTAAGTAACATTGTACAATTACCGTGTAACATTCACACAATTATTAGCTGTAGTAATGTATTAGTGTATAAGATATTGTATAGTTACATTATAAAAGAAAAAATAAAATTATAATTAACAAAAAAAAAACAAAAAGACAAAATATAATTAAAATAAATAATAAAAGATGTGTTCAAAAAATAAAAAAGAAAAGTAAGGAAAAAATACGAAGAAAAAGTGGAAAAAAAAACAAACAAAGAAAAAAAATATAAGCTAAAAAAAAAAATACATATAAATATATATTTATATATTTAAACATAAATTACATGTATCATCAAGTCCTCTAGAGTGGTACAAGTAGAGTTAAGCAATAAAATTGTAATAAAATATCCCGCTATCTCAGTGATCCTGAACAATGTCAAAAAAATAAAAGGGAAGCTGGCCAGTTGGTTTTATCCAGTGCCATAAAACGCAAATACACACACACACACACATATTTTAATGGGTGTTTTATTAACAACTTAAAATTGCCTTTTGGTACTGAGTGCCCACAAAATTACTAGCAAGCCTGTCATTTTCTTGAGAAGTGTTACAAGATTCTGGTCGGATATTTTGTTGAAAAGAAGGCAGATTTTTAATGTTTCAGATTTTATGCGGTACATCCGGTTTAACCGGAAGTGCTCTTAACTTTACTATTTTAACTGGAACACCCTATTGATTTTTTTTCTTAAAAACAATTCTACCGGCACTATCAAGAAAACACATGTACCACATATTATACCTATATTAATTATTTTTTGAGAAAATGGCGTTTGAACATTTTATGTTAACCGCCATATTTATCGTTTCGTTAGAAAACAGTGATGCTGGAAAAGGCTTATGCACTTTTTCACACATATTTAATGAACCTTATATTCAATCAATGTAAAAATACAATTTCTGATTTTACCGGACTTGCCACAGAAATTGACTTTCGGCAGTAAAGAATTTTAATAATTTAAATAAAAGCCACTACCTTAAGCCTTAGAATTTAAAGGTAACACTTATTTCTCAATCTTTTTGGTTATTTATATTCCATCTCTAAACCTAGTAATTTTTAATTTATTAATTGTGTGAAACATTAAAAACAACATTTTATTCTTCTTCAGGACAGCCAAGCGTTTTACTATTAATATCTTAAAAAGTATAAGGTTTAAAGATAGGATAAAATTAACAAAAAATATTAAGATATAAGTGTTAACTTTAAATCTAAGGTTTAGGATAGTGATTGATGGTTTTCATTTGAATTATTAAAGATTTTTACTGCAATTTCTGTGGCACTTCCGTTAAAACCGGATTTTTTTGGTAATATGATATAACGTTAATTAAATATGTGATAGAAAATGAATAAGCCCTTTTCCATCACCATTTGTTTTTTTTTAATTGATATAAATACCGGTTGACATGAAATTTTTGAACGTTATTTTCTCAAAAACGAATTAATATAGGTATAACATGTGGTACATGGGTTTTCTTGAAAGTGCCTGTAAAATTATTATTTTAAAAAATATATAGGGTGTTTTATCTAAAATAGCAAAGTTATGAGCACTTTTAGTAAAACCAAATGTGCCCCATAAATCTTAAACATCAGAAATCTGCATCGTATCCAACCATATATCCGATCAAAATTTTAAAATCTTGTAACACTTCTCAAGAAAAATGACAGGCTTGCTAGTAATTTCGTAGGCACCCGGTGTATGGTATTTATTTGTGGATTTTTTTTTATTAAACAGTTAAGAATAATTTGGTAACATTTTAGAGAAAGGTTAAACAATTTAACAGCAATAAGCATAGTATTTACCTGAAAATGTTTGAAGATAGTTACCAATTGATAGATGGTGATCTGTAAAAGAAATAAAGACAATGGAAGTCCAAGAAAGCATATTAAAATAGATTCACCCATTTTAACATTTTTCTTAAACCAAGAATTATACTCTTAAGAATAAATATTCTTGTATGTAGAATATTTTATTTATTCCAAAGAGGTAATATATTTTTAGATTTAATTCAGGGATGTAAGTTTGGGTAAATGAACGATGAAAAGTACGTAAAAGTCTTTAAGTAAATTTTTAATAATTTTAAAGAAAACTTAAATAAAAAAAGACACATGAAATTACCTTTGTGCGGCATCTTCCAGAGACTCTCGGCGCAAGATGATTCCCGTAGGGAAAGCGTTTTTGCAGCGGAAATGACTGGTGAAAACCCGCCCGGAGTCGGGACGGGTCCGGATGTGGCTCCCAGGTTGAGCTTTTAGGAAAACCTGAAACAGAAAATTTTAATATGAGCAAATAACAATAAAATATAACTGTATTACAGCATAATTATGTTAATGGTTAAAAAAAAGTAAGTACGGTTTTTATAATTTTGAGCACCTACAAATATATCGCCTACATATTATTTTTCTTTTGCTTTTTACCTAGAATTTAAAAAGGGGTTAATAAAACATGGAGCATCAATAATAATAATAATAATTAAAAAAAATAAATTGTACGTTATGCCTTTTTTAAGCGGGCTACGTATACAATTGGTTAAGTTGTAGGTATTTATAATCTTCAAGAACTATATTGACTGTATTTTTTTTTATTATACCTAGGATCTAAAAGTGCAATAAAATATAAATAAATTTTAGTTAAAAAACGAAAAAGTATAAAAAATTAAATCATTTCGAGCTTTTTTAAATATGATCTTTAATTTATTGACGAAAATTTGCTAGTTTAATTTATAAATTTTGTTTTAATTATTTTTTTTTCTATATATTAAATCAACCACTCACTGTACATTGTATTTTGGCTTTGCAAAAGCCATCGTAGTTAGGCAGAATATGTATATTATTTAGGGTGTTACACAATGTTGTTAAGAAAATGTACATCGTTTAATCCATTTTTTTTACTTAATGTTTTCTTCTTTACAAAAAGATATGTTACCTTATAAAGAAATTTAGGTTTAACAGAGTAAAACAATAATTCTCTAATTTTGTAGGTAACATCACTTTCTTATTTAAACATAAGGACATGTTTATTTAACCAAATATTTTATTTCTATTTGGAAATATCAGTTGTAGTAAAACACCTAATTAACGTCAGTTTTCTTCTTTCTATAATCCTATAGTCTTGGAGGTTTAATTTATTGTTGAATTTAATTAAGTGTTGCATTTGATCCCATAGTTTAACCACTTAAACCACTTTACTTTCTAAGATTATAAAAATAGGATTATTATAGGCTTATAATAAATGATCCGTAATATCTAAGGAAATTGGTAGAACCTTAACAATGTTGTTTTTTAATAATTTATTGTTTATAGCTAAGTAATATATTTTATTATTTATCAATTTGCTAATAGGTTTAATTATTAGTCGAAGTAGATCAATTTTTAGATACCCCATCCGCTGAGTTTATAGTTTCAACCTCTTTTCAATTTTATCAAAAATAACAAAACATTTAATTACAGCATATTAAATAACTCCTAAGTGCAAATTCGCACTATATTTCAAGTTATATTATATATTTCTTCATGGTATTTAAATAAGGATATTCATATTTAGCGCTTCGCTCACGATACGCTTGTTTAAACATGATACAAAGATTACAAAAGGTAGGATCAACCGATCAAACGGAAAATTTAACAAGCTTAAGATAGTAATATGTGCATAAACGGAACTTACGTAATAAACGAGTATTTAAAGCAAAAACACATTATCTTATACCTAAATAGTTTTAAAGTCACAAAACTGCCAAAAGCAAGGTAAAACGGGAAACAAACTCCCAAAAACACAAAAACAAACGTATGGTTTCAACTTTGTTTACAAATTTAGTCACATCACTACGTCAGAGACGGTGGTCACGTGATAAACGTCATGGGCAAGATCCTACCTTTTGTATTGTTTATTTAAATAGCATGTAAGAAAAGTTTACCGGGACTTAAGTGGAGCGTGTGTTGAGCTTAACCTAAACTATATTCCGAATCGGCTTTTTGTATTATTTTTTTAATTTCTTTGTGACAGCTTACAAAGGCTTATGCCCAACTACCGGAGTACCATGGGTGTCAGGTTATTACATGTTGAACCCATCTTTTCCCTCGTTCTGTAAACGTTGTCTAGGTAGCGAAACATGCAGTTTTTTGCTTTCTACAGCAGACTCTATTTACTGTGCTACCGAGGAGACGAATCTCCCAAATCTGGTCCCTGGGCCAGTAATGAAACAGACTTCATGATAATATCATTTTAATTTTTTTTTTTTAGGGGAGTTTCTTTTCACGAGTCTACCACAAATATTCATACCCGCCATATATGGAAGAGCCGCTTTAATTCAGTCTGTCCATGTCAAAAGTTTCGAGTGTCGACTGGACAAACGCGTCACAAGTTTACCACTGTGTTTTACATGCAATTTTTAAATAGTGTGCAAAATATCGTAAGGGTTACACTCACGAAACCCGCCCAATCCATTAATCAAAACTGTGTGAAACTGTAAAAACAACATTTTATTTTGTATCTTCAGGACAGCCAAGCGTTTTACTATTAATATCTTAAAAAGTATAAGGTTTAAAGATAGGATAGAATAAACAAAAAATGTTAAGATATAAGTGTTAACTTTAAATTTAAGGTTTAAGATAGTGTTTAGTGGTTTTCATTTGAATTATTAATGTTTTTTACTGCAATTTCTGTGGCACTTCTGGTAAAACCGGATTTTTTGGTAATATGTTATAAGGTTAATTAAATATGTGTTAGAAAATGGATAAGTCCTCTTCAATCACCATTTGTTTTTGGAACAAATCGATATAAATGCCAGTTAACATGAAATTTTTGAACGCCATTTTCTCAAAAACGAATTAATATAGGTAAACCATATGTGGTACATGAGCTTTCTTGAAAGTGCCTGTAGAATTATTATTTAAAAAAATATATTGGGTGTTTCTTTTAAAATAGCAAAGTTAGGAGTACTTTTAGTAAAACCGAATGTGCCCCATTAATCTTAAACTAAAAACAAAAAAATTATTTGAAAAAAAAGGCATCTACTTTCCAAAAACATTGTTTTTCTTATTTTAGCATTACTTTTTTCTTTTCCATAAAAACTTTCCCAAATAACCCGACAATTTTTCTATCATTAATTTTTGTTTGTAACACACATTTGGAACCCCTATAGCCCGGGGCCCCGTATCATTGATACAGCTGATACGGCGGTAGCTACGTTCCTGACAGGCTGAAAAAGTTTTAAAAGTGTTTTTATTGTGATAAAATTTCATTACTGGCCCAGGGACTAATACTCCCGCCACTCCCGCCTCGCCTTTCATTAAAATTTAGGGAATTTCGTCTAACCTAAAAGATTAGTGCGGAATCCAAACCACACACACATACAATTCATTCAGTTACTGACTATGTCTACTGTTGACTAACTCCTTCGATTTGATAAAAAGTAATATATTATAATGTTAGGATTGATCACGTTTCGCGAGCATCTACCACATATGAATTCATTTGCAGCTCCAAGTCACGAAACTGACTTACAGTAACTAAACTCTTTTTCGAATAACGTTCCACTCGCTTATAAATTAATCAAATAAAAAAGTTATTTATTGCTATTTCCAGTGCCGTATTATCCATTAGGCTGACTAGGCTACAGCCTAGGGCGACATGAAAAAAATAGGCGCCAGACAGGGAGTTTTTAAAAAAGTTTAGTCGGGTGGAGATTGTTGGTGACTAATTTCTCTGTGAATAAGGTGCTTTGGAATGAAATAGACGCGAAAAGGAGGGAAAGACTTTTTTTCTCTTAAAAAATTTTTTGGTGGAAAACAGGCTCTCCGGGAATTCTAGCCTAAAGCGCTTCAAACAGTTAATATGGCCCTGGGTATTTCATAACGCTTCGCAACAAAAGCTTTTTTCTCATACCAATATTTTATTTAATACTTTTTTAAGACTTAAATAAAATAAAATATTAATCAAATAAGAACAAATAAAACTAATTAACTAAGCTAATGACAATAGTTTACATAATTGTGCTAATTATCCTTGCAATCCACCAGTAATCAACAATAGTAATCATGATTGCAATACCGTATCTAATATAAATATTTGACATAAACATTATATATTATCTATTAATAAATTTACATGAAAACAATTTAGTTATTATTGATAATTATTTTTACAATTATTGTACTTATTAAAATCACTGCTTAATTTGAATATTAAATTATTATAAGAATACAAAGATTAAATAATTTTTAATACATTGGTGTTACGTTACCTTTTTATTAATTTAAACCAAGAAGAATTCTTCTTATTTTTATAATTTACTTTTATAGTCATTAATATGATTAAAATTTATAATGAAAAAATTATTGAAAAAAATTATCGTTCTTGACATATATGTACATAGGTGCGAATAGGAAAATATAGAACCTATTAAAAAAAAATCTTTAATAGTTCCTGTATAATCCAAGATTATACAAATAGCTGTATTTTTTTCTACATTAAAAGAAATATAAAAGTTTCACGAAATTCAATGGCGTACATTATTTTTGCCAATAATACTTGTTCGTGTACCACTTGACTATAAATTTAATTGGGTTAATTAAACTGTCAAATTTCATTAAAAGAATATAAAGAATGTTTAGGAAGTGTCTTTTCAAAAGACGATATATTAATTTTTAATTTTTGTTATAAATTTTTTTTGTGATCTCTTTATTCATTTTGAAATTCACAAATACTTTACTTTAAACTGAATTATTGGTTTCATCTGTCTTAAATATAATTAATTTAAATACTAAATTAGTCAAGACAAATCTATGTTGCCAAATGTATTTATGACACCACTTATTATAGGTCATGTGCTTAGTCAGCTTAACAATTATTATGTTCTATAATTAAATAGTAAATCTTTTACCGTCAAAAGACTTTTTCTACTGTTAGTCATATCACGTGTTTTCTATGGTTATCCATACTTTTGTATCTTTTTTTTGCTCTTGTATTATAATAGCTGATCTATAACTTCGACCGTTGTATGTTCTCATACAACGGTTTGACACTTTAACGTATAATTGGTAACATGAATTAAACGTCAACCAAAACATTGGTTAATACCATTTCATATTTGGTTAATATTCTAAAATTGATGTATGCATAACCTTATTTCTCCTGGTAAAAAGATAGGCAATGACTACAAATTGAGCTGTTTTTCTAAGACTTAAGTTGTCCCTACCTATTTGATTTTATATGGTTATGTCCATGTAGATATTAAAATTTAAAATTAACCATGACTCTCTACTAAAAATGTACGTAATAATAATATTTTTTATTTATCTAGTAATACCTTTAAATATATCCTTTAAAACATTAGAAATATACCTTTGGTTATTCGTACAAAGTATACCTAGCATGTATATAATCAATCATCTATAACATACTTATATAAGAAATCAAATTAATTCTGATGTCAATCATATCGAATTGTTTGACATCTTGTTCTGGCCAAAAATGGTTATACATCCAACTTCTGTAGGTGTATTGTTTGTTGGAAATAAAAACTAATGAAAACTTGAGAATGCGGTGATATATGAACATGAGTAGCAAAGATATATGACAAGCAGTATCCATTGTTCTCGACGGGAGACCGGTAACCACTGTAACTTAATGAAGACAAATTTTCACTGCTGTTTTCTTTTTTTTTTTTCTTCGTCTTTTACAAATGCCGCCCGCTGATTACGTTTGATTACGCTTGGACATCTGAATTAGAAACAATTGTTTGACCACATCATACTATCAAGATATCAGAAAAACAATTGATGGTATCTGTTGTAATTGATTGTCCATTATTCCAGCTCCACAAAACAACGGTTTCAGTTGCAGGATATTTTTTAAATAATTTCATTAAATTTCTATTACGATTGTTTCCACGCAGTTAATATTTATGTTACATTGTTGTAATAATAATGTATGTCGTATATTATTGGAGTGTAAATATATAATTAGTAAACATTTTGTAAACGGCCTAGTTAAATTTTAAACTGGTGAAATTGTTAAAATATGTTGGCTGCTTCGTAGAATTTTCTCAGCATTTTAATAAAAATTTCCGTTACAACTGTGTACTATGTAAACATATTACCTAGTTGACTTATTAATTAAATTAATTCTGTAAAAAAATATGTTAAACGGTTGTATTGTACTTTAAAGCTAAAAAATAATTCGGTAAGTACTAGCTACCAGATCGCACCAATCTTCCCATTAATCTGGGGTATTGCTCAGAAATCTAATAAAATTGATGGGCGTAGCGTATCCAGAGTAAATATTTTGAAGAAGAAATTTCATGTCCTCAACCATTTTATTATTTGTGAACAATACCCCAGACTAATGAAAAAATTGGTGCGATCTGGTAGCGAGACATTTTAAGTTTTTAGTTTTGTTGTTACCTAGTTGATACTTCTTATTCTATTGAGTTAATTTAATACCTTTCTATAACTAACCAGAACGAACCAACGATTTTATATTGAGGTAGTTGTAGAAAATATGTAATTCGCCATTTTGTGGCGGCGGCCATTTTGATTTTTTTTTCTTTTGGATAGTAAGTCCTTTCATTTATTACCCATGTTGAGGTAGTTGTAGAAAGAATATGTAAGTAATTAGCTTTTTGTGGCGGCGGCCAACTTGGATTTTAATTTTTTTATAGTAAGCTCCTATTCTACGAATTAAGCCTTTTTATTTAATACCTATAATAAGGTAGTTGTGGAAAAAATATATAATTCGCCGCTTTGTGGCGGCGGCCATCTAAGATAATAATGTTTTCATTGTAAGTTCTATTCTACCAATTAAGCATTTTCATTTGATATACCCATATTGAGGTTGTAGAGAAGTAATATGTAATCCGCCATTTTGTATCGGCGGCCATGTTGGATTTACAATCGTAAAAGATACATAATAAAAATTTAAGATAAATATGGTCTTTATTTAAATAACCTGAATAAGACACGAAATAACCATCTGAACTATTTTTTTTTCATCAGATTCAAAAGAATTCTTAAGAATATGATTTTTAATAAAACAAACGTAAGGTGAAATAAATTTACTATTTTTTTAGGTTATTATGATTTGTCAAACAAATATTTTGTCTGTTTGTCTGTGATAAAATCAAAGTTGCACATTACTTATTTAATAAATATCTTTGTCTTGTTAAGACGAATAAATAATAACCACTGATGAGGTTACAAATGTGACAAGTTTCATTCATGAAGGAAAAGGTATTCTTCGTAACATTTTTAAGCTGTAAACAAATACGATTCACGAAAAGAAAATGGAAATTTTGTATACAGGGTTTACAAAAACTTAAAAACATATTTTTAATTCGAAGAGAAAACTACCTTTATTTTTCATTTGCACATTATTTATTTAATAAATATCTTTGTCTTGTTAAGAAAAATAAATAATAACCACGGATCAGGTTACAAATGTGACAAGTTTCATTTATCAAAGAAAAGTTATTCTTCGTAAAAATTTTTGCAGTAAACAAATACGATTCACGAAAAGAAAATGGTAATTTTGTATACAGGGTTTACAAAAACTTAAAAAACATATTTTTAATTCGAAGAGAAAACTGCCTTTATTTTTTAAAAATGTCATTAAAAAAATTATTTAAAATAATGTTTGTAATTTATAGAAATATTAATACAAAATTTTATTAAAGTCCATAATTCGGCGAAAACGCCTTGATCACATTCGCGCACAGCTAAAAAATTGTGTTTTGTTGAAATATGGAGGAAGAAGATGCTTGAAAAACAAATTATAAGAGTTTTACTATACTTTAAACCACTAATAATAATAATGAATACCTAGTAAGTAACCCTGGCTGTAGTTTTAAACAATAAAATACATTTTTTATTGTGATAACTAGCGTAACTGACTTTACAACCAATGAAATACATTTTTTGTTCAGGTGTTTTTCTCTATATATAGTACACAGAGTATAGGTCATTTAATATAAATATTTAAAATAAATAATTTTTGATAACTACAAAATTAGTTTGATAACCCTGTAATATTAATACAGTGATTTAAAATGCTATTTTAAATTAATTTTCTAAATGATATCTTGCTTAAAAATGAAAAATAAAGGTAGTTTACTCTTAGAGAAAAATCATGATTTTCAAGTTTTTGCGTATCCTGTATACAAAATTAACATTTGCTCTTCGTGAATTTTTTTTGTTAAGCAAAAATTTTTTATAAAAAATAACTCTTTGTCGAAATATGGATTTTTTATCCAATTGTCCTTTTGTAAACCCCATCCGTGGACAGTCTCTAGATAAATTATACAAAAGCATGAAGTAAGCGGTTAGTTTGCTTTTTTACCTGAAGATCAGATTTTTAAAGATTAATACTTTATATTTGGTTTTGGTAAACTTTAGGGTCCCCCCAAAAAAAAAAGGTCTGAATATAACACTGGTTTAGCACCACAGTTCACAAGGACATTTTATAATACTGCCAATGCTGTTAATAATAAAACAAAATCTAAATTATTCATATTACTTACGATAAGAAATAAATTACTTAATCCGCATATTAAAACGTACAGTTCCTTTTATGTTGACGGTCAAAGCTGCAGTCAGTTCCATTTGGCCTTTTTACGAAAGAATTCTTTTCGTAAAAGTTATAACGTAACAATTTTATAACGGTTCGCAAAGCCTTTTAAAGTTTCTCATAAAAGAAATCCTTTAAAAATCCTCGAGTTTTCAAACTCGCAATATAGTCAAGCTGCACGTACATTTTCTTACTCTTTTCGTCTTTATTTGTTGTATAGCTACGCGGGTACTTTACTGGCAAAACCCCGTGTCCTTTGATCTTCTTTGCCTCTTACAATTATGTAAACGTACGTCATTAAGTCCAAATCATTTAAAAAAAACTTGACTCTTAATTATATGTCAAGTATGTGAGTGATCCATGCCGATTTCTATGGGCCCGTAGACCTTTGATATATCCGTTTGGTTTGATTCAATGAATGGCTAAGAGCGAGTGGGTAGATGTGGCTTCAAAAGAAAGGCGAATATACGTATGTAATTAAATTAAAATAAATATTTTAAGTTAACAAGATCATATTTTTTTATAAATTTTGTAAATAGTACTAAGGAAATTTAAAGGATAACATCTTTTGACAAGATAACACAATTTGTGTTGTGTTGTGTTATTCAGTTACAATTTACCTTAAGTAGTCAAAAAGTTAATCATTTGCAAGATACAGGTTGTAGAAGTTTTTATTTGTTTTTGTTATTTTTAAACGTTTTATTTATTATTGGATTTTTTTAGAAAATTTGGTATAAGGGATTTTTAAAGTAAGAAATCAAAAGCAACCTATATTTTTGCTGGGAAATATAGGGGAGCCACTTTTAGTCCCTTGCTTATGTTTAAAATGTCATTACTTTTGCCTAGGTTTATCATAATTCTAATAGATACATTTTATTCCTTTGCAATTTTTGCACAAAAAGGTATACTTTATAAATATCGCTACGAGCAACCATTTCTCAGATATTTTAGAATAAACGTTTTATTTCACATAAAAAATTTCGTTGACATTTTTAACGTTTTATTTAGCCATCCGGGTTTCTCTAAAAGGTCTGTTCAAATTGGTACTAAAATTTTCTTACGCCAAAATAAAACGGTTTAACCCAATTTGCCCATTGAAAAAATTAATCGTTTGCGAGATACAGGGTACACAAGCAAAAAAAAATTATGGAAAATTTGACACCCTGTATCGAGCAAACCGGCAACTTTTGACTAAGGTAAATTGCATTAGATCGTTGTATTTTGACCCAAAGAATTTGCGGTAGGATTTTGTACAGACCTTTTGGACAGTACCAGGTGGCCTAGATAAAGTGTGAAGCAATGCAATGGGAAACTTTTGTGTAAAATATGTTTAATCTGCAATATCCCAAAAACTTTTGTGCAAAAATATAGGTGAATAAAAATTCTCTACTAAAATTAATATATACCGAGGCAAAAAAAGTTATGACACTTTGAACTTAAGCAAAGGACTACAGGTGGCTCTTTCTACATTTTACGAAAAAACATTAGCAAATTTCGATTTCTCACTCTGAAAGACCTTTTAGTACTAAATTTTGTAAAAGAAATGTATAATAAATTAATTATTTAAAAATAACTATAATAAAAAACTTTTCCACCTTGTATCTTGCAAACGATCAACTTTTCGACTGAGATAAATCGCATTAGATCGTTGTATTTTGGTCCAAGGAATTTGTGGTAGCATTTAAAGACACCCTTTATAATGTAATAAAGAGCTACGTTACACTTTATACGAAATAGCTGTTTAACGAATAAAGTGATTTTTGAGGGTTGTTAATGATCGAGGCCTATAAACGAGCGCGTTAAGGGTTAAGATAATTAACTGCCAACTAATACCTATTATAATGTGTTTTCAACCATTGTTTCATATATTTTTCGAATGTATTTTATTAAAGAAAAACATTGCAACAACAGAGGAAACATCAACCCTAACTTATTTTTGCCAAAACAATACTGCTTAAAAAAATGTATTGTCCTTAAGTGTATCTACATACATGCCGGCAAGTTTTGTCTAATCTCTACCTGTTAGTATCATCTCCTTTTTATGAACTGTCTATAAAAATTGAAAATAAGCTAACGTGTATACTATATTTTCGGACGATGCCCAACTCGGCACACCAAGTAGGTAAATAGAATAATTATAGCCTAAGTCGGCAGGTACTTCGTTCTACATAGCCCAACTCAGCACAAAAATTATTTGTATCTAGGTATGTCTAATGAAACAGTTATTATATTTTTTTAATTCCTTAATTAAACTCAAGACTAATACACACTTACGAATGGTTAGTTCTGGTAAGCAACGACTTTTTTTTTAATTCCTTGATTAAACCCAAGACTAATACCATTTTATGAGACTCATTAAACTCTTATACATACTTTATATACATATATGTCTTTTATTACCTGTGAGTTCTGTGTGCCGAGTTGAGTCATTAAAAATGGTCCGAAAGGTCATAAAATTGACCCTAAAAAGTGTGCCGAGATGGGATACTCATATTTTTGGTGTAAATATTTTATTTGGGAGTAATATAGTACTTATTACCAGAAATGCAAACCGATAGACAGACCGACAAGAATCCAAGGCTTCCAAAAAGGCTTGCAAAAACAACAGGGTGTTACATTTTCGCAATGATATTGCTTTTTTTTATAACAAGGAAAAGAAAAAATGTATTTTAAAGACAAAGTTCATGCAGTTTTAATAGGAAAGCTTACTTTACGAAAAAAAAACTACATTTTTATTGTTGGTTGCAGTGGCGTGGCTAGCTAACCAACCCACCTGGAGAAAAATAAATTAGGGCCCCAACTAAACAATTTAAAATTCGTTTTGAATTCGATGTACTTTAGATTTGTCGTAGCTTATCCAGATTCGTCGTACTACAGTCGAACATATTAAAACAAAATACAAACTGCAACCTATTTTGATAACAGGGCCGTATTATCCATGAGCTGACAAGGCTACAGCCTAGGGCGCCATGAAAAAATAGGCACCACAGAGAGGAGTAAGAGGCGCTACACAGGGAGTTTTTAAAAAGTTTAAATTTGATGAATAATTTCTCTGTGAATAAGGTGCTTTGGAATGAAATAGGCAAAAGGCGCGAAAAGGAGGGAAGAACCTTTTTTTTAGCTTTTCAAAAATTTTGTGGTGGAACATAGGCGCTCCGGGAACTCTAGCCTAGCGCGCGTCAAACGGTTAATACGGCCCTGTTTGATAAACAAATAAAAACTATGTTATGAAAATAAGGGGATATTATTTTATTTATTTTAAAAAATACAATACATGGACACACTAACCAGAACAAGAATCAGAATCTGGTTTAGTAGGTACTTATATTTCGAATGTGGGAGATATTTTCACTAGTTAAATTTTTGGTTTATAATCAGAGTTTAAGGGGCCTTTCGAGTCTGGGGTCCCTGAGGTAGCTACTACCCTGTCTAGCTTTATGGTGGCTACGACCTACGACACTGGTTATTCGTTATTGTTTCTTTAATAAAATAAGGCGTAACGTTTTCAAGGAGCCTGCTATATATTATTTTAAAATAATAATTTTGTTTATTTAAATACGACAAGTGTACCTATTTGTATATTGTAGAGAAAAAATATTCCCTTCTTTTGTAGGTGTAAAGTAACTAGTTTATTGTTAAAAATAACGTTTTTAGCAGATTCCTTTTTCTACAATTATTACGTTTTGTAACAAAGTCTACTTACTACATATCAAGTAGTTTAGGTCTTTTGACATGCAAGAATGTATTTATTTTTTTAATCAATAAAATCAAATTTTGATTTTTCTAATGTACTTACAGTTATATTCATAAAAAGTCGTCAAACTATTTAAAAGAGGAGTAACCCAGTTTATTTTTGCGTATAACTGACTTCTTTAATTAATTTTTTAAAGGTTTTTAGGTGTCATTGGTTTTTAATAAAAGAAAAACATCCTCATACAAAGCACACTTGTTTTTTAAAATTTAACTTTGTCAGTAAAAAATCACATGTTAATTATTTAAAATTTACTTAAAGTTTTTGTTAACTTTAATTTCATTTATTTACGTCTATAATCACGCTCTAAGCTAATACTATAAAGTTTTGAAAACCCATTATATGTGTTAACCTCCTTTAATAGTGAGTTTTAAAAACAAAGTTTACATAAAAATAAGAAAAGGTAGTTATCATTCTAATCCTTGTACTTATTTAAAAAAAAAATAAAAATCTGTATCTAAAAATTAAAAATATATATATTTATCAATTTTTGTTTGACTTTGGTATTGGTTTAGTTAACTAATAAAAAAATATAGATCAAAAACCAAATCAAAAATATAAAACAAATAAAACACGTATGTTTGTATAAGAAGACATGCTTATTTAAAGTATGCGTTTAGAAGAAATACTAAATTAAATAAAACTAAGTATTTACAGATATTAAAAATATTTTATTGTATGTATTAAGGACAAAACCAATATGCCTTTGGCAATAACTTTTAGTTATTTTATATAATTTAACATGGTTCTTAATAAAATCTTAAGTTAATCCGTTTCGTTTTTTAACATTCTGTCTATTCAGCTATACCTTACTTAATTTGCCTTATAAGCAAATCACGAGGCTCAATAATAGGATTATAAACAGCAAAGAACTTTTTTTTATTATAAAAAGTATTGGGTTAGCTACTATATTGACTGTTGAGATCACCTGAATACTCATATACTTATTACCTTTTTAGTTAAAATTAACTGATTATTCCTGACATACTGGTAAAACTTTTGATAATTATTTATTTATTAACTTTCTTAGCAAATTTTTAACCATTTGTTCTTAACTTTACACAAAATAATCTTTAACGCTATAATAAACTAAAAAAAGTCATAAACCAAAACATTATGCAGGGACAGGTAGGTATATACTTTAATAATTGTAATTAAAATAATTTATGGGCAGATTTGCAAATCACTTATATGGGTTTTTAATAATTCATATGAATTTATAAATAATTTTCTAACCTTTAAAAAGTTACTTTAACTCTCCTCGTCTTAGAAATGATGGCAGATTTAAATAAGAGTAAAACAAGTATAATAAAGTAATAATAATTTTTAAATCCAAATCTTACTTATTCCAGATTTGAGTAATAAATACCTAATTTATTTCGGGTGTTTATTTTTTCCTACTTTAAACATAAAACAAGATTTATCACGAAAATGTAAATTATTCTTTTAAAGATTTTATTAGCAACTTTTAATTTAATTAGCGGCAGAGCCATTTGACTTTGTACCAGTATATAACTTCGGACGAAGACCCAAATAGATCTAAGTGGAAAAAAATCATAATATCTCGCCTTAAAAGTAAAAAAAAATCATATGTGATTTGCTTAACAGTAATAAATGTAAAACTTGTTGATAATTGTATGATATAAGGTATTTTTGGGGCATTTGGTTATATTCACCCAAAATAATATTTTTAAAGACATATCTTAAAATTGATATTGCTAAGAAAATATATCATTAATTTTTTGCCGGCAATTTTAATGTCCCATAAAATATGCATCTAAAAATTAGTTTGATTAACTTCGCACAATATCTTGTATTTTCTTTTTCTAAATTATTAATGACATACCTTTAAGGTCAATCTAAATCACCATAAGGGTGTCCACCTAAAATTTCATCCGCGAAATCAAAGTCCTAGGTAATACAAAATAACCGTCGCAAAAAGTCCAGTCCTTTCGAAGCAAATCAGCCGAAACCAAAAATACCCGAAAACAAACAAAAATCGTCGGCGAACTTAAATTATACTTGATTAAATCGCGGGCGTACACCTTTTCCGCTTGATTTGATGATAATTACGCGTTACTTTTTGCTCGGTTAATCTTTCGGCCCAGTCAAGCACGTGCGTTCAGATTTACCCGCTAAAATCTATGTGCTTTACCACACGAAGTGTACAGAAGACTGGCTTTAGCATCATGTCACTCTGTTGTTCAAGGGTGACTTGATCCTAGGTACACAAGGGAGGGCCTTAAAAAGGACACGCCTACAGCAGTCACACACCGCCACAGCACTTCGTTATGAGGCCAAAAGATATAACGAGATCTGCTTGTGATAATCCGTCAAGCCTAGCCTTTCAAGACAACAATGGGCTTAAACTGGCTGGAATCACTAAAATATAACTAAAACTAAAACCTATATTTGTCACTCTTTTTTTTCCTTTTAACTTAGTGCTTTATGACAAACAGTTTTCTAGTGAAAATCATTTTTTATCACCCTCATAGCCCGAACCTATCGAAAATGTTACAGAATCCACGATGGTAACAACTTAATCAAAACTAAGTCACAAACTAATTGAAATAAACCTAAACAATTATAGTTCTAGTTTAGCATCCTTGATTTCTTATCTAAAGGTGTTAAAAATTGGTGAAATACAATTGAGAGGCGTACCAGGGGATTCGGAGAGTTACTTTCGCCTGAATGGTTGTGTAAATCTGTGAATTCGATTGGCTGCGGGAGCGGCGCCATTGTTCTGGTAAATCGTAGCGGCGGCGCATTTGAGCGCGACGCTTGCTCATTGCTACGTCGGACAGGCATTTCCGTCCCGACGCCTGAAACTTCACGACGCTCCAAGCGGTTTTTAGAGAATACTGTTTTTGTTTCAAATTATTTACATTTTCGGTGTTTTGTAGTGCTTTGTTGCATGGTAAGATGTTGATATGTGTTCTGCCTCAAGCACTCTTTTTGCGATCTTGTTTTTTGTGTACTGTTTGTGTTAATATATCCAGCATGTAGATTTTAAGCAAAATTTTAGTTGTAGTTCTAAAAGCAATTTAGTTAGCAGTAAATAGCAAACAACTTAATTGCAGATAGTCTAAGGCTACGTATATAAATGGACCCCTCATCCTTTTTTCTAATAAAATATTTTTTTAAACATAAAAGTTAATAATAAATAAATCTCCGGGGGTGTCAAACCATATTCTAGGCTAATATAGTGTAATTAAAATAAAAGAAATGACATGAATACAATCACAATTGATTTTTTTAAATTAATATAAATTAAAAGTTTATAGTATGTAGATAATGCCACAACAGGGTTGGTTAGCTTTTTCTTGGGTTTAACAGGTATAAACAGCTAACTTAAGGGTATGTATTTACCGTCATTTATTTTTAAAAAAATCAAACACGTAAATGTAGATTTTTAATTACAAATCCAATGGTATAGGGTTGGCTTTTTAAAATCCTGGGCTAAATTAAGGTTCGCGCGATTTAAAGTTTCAAAGCTCCATAAGGGTATTAAAGTAATTATTTTTTAGAAGAAAATGGTAGACTACTACATTTTTTTAAAATAAAAATTAATTTCTTAATCCTCGTTTAGTTTAGAACAAATTTAATCTCTTGACTTTTTTTGTTTGATGTACTGTTTTCGCGTAAACAAATAAAAAACATTTCTCAGCATGGTCAAATTCCTATCTAATAAAAAGAATAAATAGGAATACAAACTGACCATGCCAAAAAATGTTTTCTATTTATTTACACGAAAATCGTACATCAAAATAAAGTCAAGAGATTTTGTTTTAAACTAAACGAGGATTTAGAAAATTATTTTGTTTTTGAAAAATGTAGTGGCCTACAATTTTTTCTAATAAAATAATTACTTTAATACACTTATGGAGTCTTGACATTTATTAATAACTTTAATTGTTAAAAAAAAATATGTCATCAGAAAAAAGTATGAGAGGTCCATTTATATAGCCGGATCTTGTACTAAGAGTGGTTTTAAGAATTTCCTTTTTTTAGTTTAAATAAAAAATCTGATAAACTAAGACCCGGATGGGAAGCGACGTTTCATTGAACTAGTACAATATACCGGGTGATGCATCGCCGGGCGGGACATAGGAAATTCCATGTAATTTTTAATGTGGTCAATTATTGGCTCCCCTAATTATTTTAGAGAAAAATTCTATTAAAGTTTATTAAAGAGCATGCAAATTTACGTACATGGTAAAAACTTTAAATTTTTCGGTTAACCCGTTTGCTAGTTAGATGCTAATATATTTTTAAAAATTCTTACATTATTATCGCCTCATATTTATGAACAACAATAATAATACCAGTTAGAGTGACATTACGTTGTCATTTTGAAATTTAGTGCTTCATTAATATCAAAATCATACAGTGAAAAGATTGTATTTATACAAACGAATTAAATTAAGTTAAACTAAACTAAAGTAACAAATTTTAAGAACTTATGACATTTATAACATTTACATGATTCAATAAATTATTAATATTATTACAATAATTAATATGTTGGAAATAAACTGAAGATTTGGGAAAATTTTTAAATATTTCTCCATTGACTGCTAGACAATAACCCAGACGGCCCCCCTTTAAAAAGCATTGTGTAAATATTCCCGAACAGCCAGGGTATTATGTGCCGGGCAGCCATCCATTTGGTACCAAATTTCCTGATTTTCACCGGATACATCATTTAAAGAGGGTAAAATTAGTTCTTCGAGTAGTTTCAAATAAAATTCTGCATTCAAATTTTGATTAAGAAAAAATGGTACAATAATATGTTGTCCGAAAATCCCCGCCCAAACATTTACTTTCTGGGGATATTGCGTCCTCGTTTCGACAAATCTGTGTTGGTTTTCTTTGCTCCAGTATCGTTAATTTTGATGATTGGGTTCTTTGTTTAACGTAAATGTGCAGTTATCAGTAAAACAAATATTTCTTAAAAATTCCCTGTCCATGTTTGCCCTTTCCATCATGTCAAAACAAAATTCCTGTCGTCGTATTTCATTCCATCCCATCCCTTAGCTCTTGATGTCTAATATATAAATATATTTATGCCTTTTCAAAATCCGGAGCACTGTTGATTGATTTTTTTTTCCTATGATATCCTGAAGTTTCCTTTGTACTCACGTTCCCTTCATTTTGTTCCACGTGCAATAAAATTTCCAAGTCTCTATCATCGTATACATTTTCTTCTCTTTGATACTCCCCAGCTTCACATCTGCAGTTATTTATCACTGTGCTTTTGGTCTCAAATTTTTGAAAGTCCTACCGACTGTTGATTTTTCGGGTATAGGTCTATTCGGATACTGAGCAGCGAACATGTTTGACACCTTTTGGTAACTATTTCCTTGATAGTACCATTTAATCATCAATACTTTTTCTTCAGTAGTATAACTCATGATTAATCTTTTGGCTCTACAATTTTTTGATAATAATAAAGCACTAAATTTCAAAATGACAACGTTATGTCACGCTAACTGGTATTTTTATTGTTGTTCATAAATATAAAGCGATAATAATGTAACAATTTTTAAAAATATATTAGCATCTAACTAGCAAACGGGTAAACCGAAAAATCTAAAGTTTTTACCGTGGACGTAGATTTTTATGCTCTTCAATAAACTTTTATAGAATTTTTCTCTAAAATAATTAGGGGAGCCAATAATTGACCCCATTAAAAATTACATGGGATTTTCTATGTCCCGCCCGGCGATGCATCACCCGTATGAACAATAATAACGCCATTGGGTTGCCTAAAAGTTATGGGCAGGGGTATACCTACATAATTTTAGCTTTAAACTGGATTCATCATTTTTATCAAAAATAGTTTTTAAATAGAACGCGCTAAGCTGCACATGAGATAAAGTTCTAGTTTTAAATTACTGTTTTAACTTTTGTATTAAAATACATATTATTATCACCTTTTTTTTATTATACTATTTTGACAAGTAGTTAACTTTTAGATAGCCACTTTGTTACTGGTAGATTTTAAGATTTCGTAATTCCTTTGCATTTTATTTCTTCCGATTTAGTTTTAGAAAGCATATTTTACAGCATTTATTCTACTCTTAGTGGCGTAACTATGGGTATACCATCTAAGAGCCCGTGGCAAATTTATTGGATGAGGCCCCAAGACAAATTGTGTAATTTAATTTTATTAAAAAACCACTGTCTACTTTTAAAATAAAAACACACTTTAAAAAAAGATAAAAACATCTTTTAATCTTATATCCCGAAATATCTAAAATATAAATTATTTAGGAGAAAAATTATAAAAAATGTTATGGATATACCCCTATTTAGAATTTAAAACAAAAATGCTTTGAAATGCAAATATCTGTAGTTTTTAATTTTACTTTAGCTAAACCATAGTTTGTTGATAGATAGGTTATGAATATGGTAATAGAATTAAAAAAGATTAAACTAAATTAATAACTAAATTAATTAAATTTTTAAATTATTTTAGTAGCCTCTTATTACCACCTCTTAATCTTATTGTGAAAGGAACATGCAGAAGTATAAATGTATCCCCGGTAAAATATCGTATTGAGTAAAAAAGAACATAAACTAAATACTTTAAGTCATTTCAGTCATTTTGTTAGTCTCAAAAAGCACTGTTTATAAAAAATGTAAAAATAAAAATTTGGTTTATTCTATATATTTTTTCCTACTTTTCTTTCAAAGAAACTGAGACATGGAACCTAAACCAAATATAAATATATATATATATATATATATATATATATATATATATATATATATATATATATATATATACAATGTATACACTTACTAGGAGAGAAGCACTTTGGTAAAGTTTTGTTTTTATTTTGAATTTGTTAAAAATCTGGAATTTAAAAAAATATATTGAATTTTTGATTTGCCTCCACCTTCTATAGAAATATATTATTTCCATATTTCTTATTCCATATTTCTTATAATTAAGGACTTTCAAAAAAAATTAGAAAATTCACGAAAAAAATACAGAGGGTGGGGGGCAAGCCAGAAAGTCAACTTTTTAATTTCTCACTGTTTAGATAAAATAATAATAATAATAAAATCCCTGATACGGCTTGTTTTAAAATTGATTGCACCCACGTTTACGCTAGTTTTTTTTATTATGAGTTCTAATAAGCCTATTATTAGAAAAAAAAATGTAAAATTTTTTAAATAAATTTTTACTTTTCTTCATTTTTGTGTATGAATGTACCCCACTGATGGGGTACATTCATACACTTTGCTTTTTTGTAAAAGCTTTATAGAAACTCGCGCATGCAGATTTTTATTAATATTAAGGTTCTACTACAATATAAAATAGTTAAGCTACTAGTGTGTCATAAATTAAAAGAGATATACTTACTCAAAACACGGCATTCCACAAAACAAAATATAAAAACTGTATGAAGCCTCCACACTTTCCCCTACCATTAGCACTAACCATCTCATTTCTTTCATGACCTATGTATTTAGTTTGTTGGGGTGGCAACAAAATAAGGAACAGAATGTTGTTTGTTGTCAATATATTTTTAATAGTTAAACAAAATATAAAAAAGTTTTTATCCGCCTGGTATCCAAAAAAAAGTTTTTTACATAGGGACCCCCTATTTTTAACTTTTTTCATTTTAGGTTTTTTCCCATGCTTACACACAATTATTGAGCAGGATTCCAAATTTGAGTTTTTAGATCATATGAAAGTGGCTCAGGTTTTAAATCTTTATGTCAGACACTAAGTCAGTCAGTCAGTCAGTGAAAAATTGACGACTTTTGGACCTTCATATATTTATAACCATTGAGCTAGCATTATAAAATTTGGGCTTCTATTTGTCCTTATAAATATAAATAAACACTCGTAGTTTCATGTGTTAACGTTATATAAGTTTTAAGTTATGGAGGGGCCAAAAGTGGTACCAAGTGTTTCGTATATTATTACACGCTGCGCTGTAGCCTGAACTTGGCTTGACACGCTGCCGCCTGTCTAGATCTTATTTGATACTCTTAACCGAAAAGCTTTAAAAAAAAATCAGAGGTTCTTAGCCAGAAAATGCCCATTATCTTGTTTCTTTTTAAACCTTTGAACAGAGCACACCCAGATTCAGAGGGGTGGGGGTAAGCCGGTACCAATACCCCAAGCGCCACATTCAAGGGGCGACAAAGGCAGTCTATCAAAGATTTCTATAAATAAAACTATAGATTGTCAAAAGTTTGCTTACATTAAGGAATGAAAAAGATTACAAAAATCTTCAGTGACAAGTCAGTTTGCAACTTTTTTATTAAGTAAGGTAGCTGCAACTAATAAAGCCTGTCGGGTAATAAAGCCTAATTAACAAAAAACCAATTTAAAATAATCGGTGTTCCTCAAGGCTTCATTTATATGTAAAAACACTAACAGATGGTGATTAAGGCTAGTTGTAGCGCGTAAGCTTGTTCGCTATCACCAGTGGGACGCCATTTATAATGAAGGGGTAGTATTGCGGCACGAATAATAAAAAATGATTAAACTTAATCGTAAGTATATTCTATAATATTTCAGCTACATTTCTGAATTTTCAGTAAAGTTTTCTATTATTATCTGTTTTTAAGACATTTGATGTTTAAAAATGTATCATTGGTGCATTAATGATTTATTTACTTACGTTGCTAGCGGTTATTAAGGCCTACCAATTACACATTGTAAAACAAAAAAAATATGTTTTTTTGTTTACCAATGCATTTTGTTTAAGTTTTACGACCTTAGGAAATCAAATAAGTAATTCGAACTATGTGCCAATTGAATTATTGGTATTTTTAATGACTACAACTACAGTGTCTTCCAAATGAACATTGTGGTTTAAAACTGACTTGAAGTCACCAGAAGAATGCTAAAGCCATATAAAGCTACTAGAAGTTCAAGCTCCAAAAATATTATCAGTTTGAAAAAAGACTTTTTCTAAAATCCTTTATTATAATGAGGACACGAAAACATTTTTTTAACAGAATTATAAAGTTTGCTGAAATAGGATTTTAACACGGATTGTACGACGCCCTTGTCTATAAATTTCTCAAAAATATCATGAAAAATAGCATTAACTAACAGGCTTGCGTAAATACTTGTGTAAGCCTTTACTATAAAGACATTTAAAAATAAAGCTTGTAAATAAGTTAAAAAATCATAAGGAATTTTTGAAAATTGAAGTTTAAACAAGGCATTCTTATTATTGTTAATCCAAATTGCCCAATGCACCAGGTCTATTTAATTTTTTAAGTATATTATAATCTAGGTCTTATTACCCTACTATTGTATAAAAATGCCTATTTACAAGGTTTTTAAGAATGTTTAATTTCATTTTTGTGTACGCTAGCTTAAATTTTTTGTTTGCTTTTTATAGCTGGTGGTGCATAGATTTTATTTAAAATAAAATTTGTTAAATTAAATTTACAGTTTTTATTTTCCTTTAAATCTTCCTTAGCTACGCCTTATCAGCCGCATCTACCTTCTTCGGTTATACAATATTTCCTTTTTACTATCCGAACCTTTTTTAAAAACACAAAAAAATGGCTTTTCCAACAACGTGATGCCCTAAGCAGTAGCTTAATTTGCTTAAAGGTTAATCCCAATGACCTTTATCCTTTACAGGAGACGAAATTTGTTTACATTTGATTACGATCAGACATTAAAAATTTCTCTGATTAGACTGGACTATTTGCTTTTAAGATAATTTTGCTTAAGTCATAGGGCAAGCGCTAGTGCCACTTTTGCTATATTATATTAAAAGTCTTGGCTTTTGCCATGCTTGCATTTATTTGTTAATACAATTTTTACTGGTAATACTACATAAAAATATCGTCTAAACTTTAAGGTGATTTTGATATCAGAATTCTATAGTTATTATTATGTTCATATTAAATTATCATTATATTTAATTATTTACAGGTTTTTCTTTTTGTTATGAATCACGGAAAATTGACTAAACAACCCGACAACGTTGCTACGGGCCATAGCTTCCAAGCGGGCTCGGATTGGCTAGTCTTGCAGCGTTGCCTTGTGAGAAATAGTTGTTTTGGTGATTTTCTCAGTTTTTCATGTGTCTTATAGTGTTTTTTGTGTAAATTATTGGACAATATTACCGACACTATGGTTCGTAAATGCCAAGTATGCAAAAAATAGACTTTTTAAACCCCAATGTGTCATTTCACAAGTAAGTAAACATATGTTTGTTTTACAATTCATTGGCGTCGCATCGTTGTTGGCGTAGTCTGTTATTATTTATTTCTTTATGAGATACATAATAATATGTTTTAAATTATTTCATATACATAAATTATTAACAAATGACTAATTATGATATTAGTGCAATTTTCTTTTATGAGAATAAATATTAAATTAAATGATGTAATATTATTTGTAAAACTGCCTTTAAGCAAATGTAATACATAAGTGGTTATTTATATATACATACACACGCACACTCACCAAAATGTACTAAATTATTGATTAAATAAATGTTGCTAGTGGAAAAAATATTAATAGAGAGGAGATTCTGTTTTTTTGTTATTTTGGTTGTGTTTTTATACATGTTGAGTATGTAGTTTTTACTGTAGGATTTATTTATTTGACAATATAAATATTGAAATTTTTTATACACGTTTAGCCAATTAAAAAGGTTCATAGGCAATACGTAAAAGGAGACGGTCTAAGGCGTGTAGTACACTAACAGAAAGACATTAGACAAACAATGCCGGCATATAAACATGGTAATGAATCTGTCCCACATTGTTCTTGCTTTATTATACGTATACGTATATTACGTATATTCGTGTATTTCTTATGTTTACTGAAAAGCAAATAAAAGTATATTTATATTTATGTGTTATTTATTTACCAAAAACCTCTTCATAAAATAATTATCGTTACTTTTTTGTTAAAAATAATATTATTTCAATAACAAGTTGTTTTTTTACTTTTTGCAATAAATGAAAAATTGTCAATAAGAGACATTTTAAAATTACTTATCTTTCTTATTTTGGCCTTATTCTTAAATTTAAGGAAATTAAGCTTTTCTTACCTTAAATCCATAGCTTTTAAAATTAAACAATTTTTTTTTAAATAATGAAACTTCTAAACAAAAGAATTATACTAGTATTAAAAGTGGTATCTTTCGCTTCTCGCTATATTGTAAAGTTCTCACCAGTTAAGAAGATGCTACGGCGTCACCAGTTCTGTCTCACTTTCAATTATTCTCCTTTTTGTTGCTCGCAAACGTTGTAAACGACGCGTTTAGACAGCGATAGTTGATTGCCATCTTTATTTGTATGACGCTTGTGGCACCTTTGTAACTGGTTTTTAGTCTACTCGAAATAACCTTTGTGTTATTTTGTAAATGTTTAAATTCAGTCAAAAACAAAGTGCATATCACAACTATTACCCAAAATCTAAAATGGCAAATTAGGTGAGCATAAACAATTTTTAAAATAATTTTCTCCTAAATGTAAAGTAATGTAAAAAATAAATTTAAAGTAAAGAATATTTGTGTCCAGTAATAATAAAAAAATTGAATGCTTGTTCGCTAAAGGTTAAAGCACACTAGGCGCTTAGGTCTCGGTACTCTCACGGACCGATCAAATAATTTACATGCATTTTAAAAGAATTACCTTGAATGATATTTAAATGACATGTAAGATATTGGATCGGTCCTTGAGCGTAACGAAACCTGAGCGCCTAGTATGCTTTGACTTTTATAAATCACGAACTAGTTAGTGCAAATCGGGTATTATCATAATCAGTCAGTTCATTTATAAGTAAAGTATGTGTAGAATGGCGAATGCGCCACCGAATGTAAGGGTGTGGTAAAACATCAAGTCTTTTTAAAGGAATGCATATTATTTTGTATAATTAATAGATTAGAATACTTTTAATACCATAATAATTTGAAATAAAAAGATCATGATGTTCAATCTATTATTTAAAATATTCTGAATTTACCATGTCTAGTTAGTTACTAACTAAAATTTCTTGGTTTTAAATTATAATATATAGGCATCATATTTTACATTGCAAGCACAAAAAAGCCATAAACTAGCAAGCAAAATAAAATGGAGTCCAAAAAATCAGGAATAGGTATACGTTTTTAGTAATACAATCTTTTAAATTAAGCTACCTATCCAGTTTTTATTCTATATTTTATTTATTTTTAAATGTTTATTCCCTTATTTAAAATAAAAAAATAAACACATATAAAAGGGATTTATCAGTATAAAAAGGGTTAGGCGATGTCTGGGATAATTTTCGGTCATGTTTCTTTACGTCATTTAAATGACCAATTGGGCTTTTAAAAGAAGTTTGTATTTAAAAATAAATACATAAGACAATCATCAATGTCTATGTCATAAATAATCAGTAACCCCACATTCTTATAAACAAAATGAAGTTTTTTTGAGAATGTGACGAATATTTTTTATATCCACGTTATAAAACGTAAAATTATACATACTCAAATCTTATTTAGAAAAGTTTTGCAAGTTTATCTAAAACATTCTTATTTGGTGTTATTTTTGCTTATTTTATTATTGCCTTAGAATGGCACACCTCTGGCAATCGAAATACACTCCGTCATTATATTATTTACAGTGTTGCCAACACAGAGGTATTTGTAAACAAAGGCAAATTATTTTGATTTGTTTTTTTGTCACACACGTTTGTGTTTTCATGTTAAGTATTTTAATCATGGCAACAAAACAAACGGCATTTTAGCATTGAAAAACAAGTAATTTTTGGTCTGTTGTGAATAGTCTAAGGTTAATCCGTAACTCGTATTTGGTAATAATTAATAAAACACAATAAAATGCGTGATTTGACCCACGTGTCGATAAACAAAAAGCCAAGACCCATATATATCCGAAGAACAGTTGTTATTAGCTTTGTTCGCGGGTTCGATTCTGAACCGGTTCTGGGACTATTCGCATGCGCAGTTAAACAAGCAGCGTTCGCGATTAGTAAAATCATGAATTTTTGGTAACAGTTATGTGTTCGCGGGTTACAATGGAATCAGTTCGTTACCGGTTCGTAACCTGATTAGCAGTTCTGGGATTTTTGTTGGAACTAAAAGTTCAGTTCGGGATTTCATGCGCATTATCGACATGGTCAGCTGTTTGCTGTTTTTGTGGTACAGAATTAAACCGTTGTATTACAGTTTATTTGTTTCTGCCACTTTTTTGCGGGTTAATATACCTGTTAAATATTTTTTTTATACCTTTGTGATTCTGACCGTTTATAAACAAAGGATTTTTAATTATACTCCGTATGAATGTATGCAATAAAACAAATAAAGATTTAATCAAAAAATATAGACAATATTACAAGACTTTACCATTTCTTGTTGTTTGAAATTCATCTTTAGTTAAATACACATACTTATGTTAAAAACAAGAGGAGGCAGGGAATCCCTCGTCTTTCGCCGAAAGACCTCGAGTGGCTTTCGACAACAAAACGATTTACCTTTTTGTTTGGATTTATTTTTTCTGTGTAGTATTCAATTTATCCATAAAAATTCTAACCAAAAAGCTGGTTTAGAACACATCCTCAGCTGTATAGAAAATCGTTCGCGGTAAATAAAAATTCTGAACTAATAAATAACTGGACATGCGCTTTTAAACAATTCTTAGCCAGTTCGGTTCTAGTTCAGAATCAGTTCATTACTAGACCCGCGAACAAAGCTATTGCTTCATTTATTTTTTTTTTTAATTTTTAATGAAAAGAATAGTCAAGAATATCCATATTATTCAATTTTGAATTTTACGAGGCAAATAACTTTATTGTTAAAAAATTATAATGAAGAAATGTGAATTTCTTAAAATACTTATTTTTGTATACTTGTCTTTTTGTAATTTTTTGAATATGTAATTAAAAAATTTTGGATCAACAATTGCATATTTGGATTTTTCACAAACTGAGATCGACTGATTAACAAAAAATGTACAACTAAAGAATGGCCACCGAATATCTAGCAGGGTCTCCATAGTTTTCCAAATATTTCATAATCAGTAAAATGTTTTGTTACGAAAGTTACATGAGTGAGCCACCGGTTACTTATTAAGGGTAAGTTTTCTCGAAAACCACAAAGACCATTAAAAAGAGGATTTCAAACCCTCTAAGAAAAGGAATCGCTTGACGAATCTTCTTATTTAAAGTGTTTTACGTTTGTGTTGGTGGAGGGAGAGGACAACCGTAAACAAGTAAATTTTGACACAAAAATGTATTGTAAATGTTAATTAAAAATTACAGAATTAAACCGTTGTATTACAGTTTATTTGTTTCTGCCACTTTTTTGCGGGTTAATATACCTGTTAAATATTTTTTTTTATACCTTTGTGATTCTGACCGTTTATAAACAAAGGATTTTTAATTATACTCCGTATGAATGTATGCAATAAAACAAATAAAGATTTAATCAAAAAATATAGACAATATTACAAGACTTTACCATTTCTTGTTGTTTGAAATTCATCTTTAGTTAAATACACATACTTATGTTAAAAACAAGAGGAGGCAGGGAATCCCTCGTCTTTCGCCGAAAGACCTCGAGTGGCTTTCGACAACAAAACGATTTACCTTTTTGTTTGGATTTATTTTTTCTGTGTAGTATTCAATTTATCCATAAAAATTCTAACCAAAAAGCTGGTTTAGAACACATCCTCAGCTGTATAGAAAATCGTTCGCGGTAAATAAAAATTCTGAACTAATAAATAACTGGACATGCGCTTTTAAACAATTCTTAGCCAGTTCGGTTCTAGTTCAGAATCAGTTCATTACTAGACCCGCGAACAAAGCTATTGCTTCATTTATTTTTTTTTTTAATTTTTAATGAAAAGAATAGTCAAGAATATCCATATTATTCAATTTTGAATTTTACGAGGCAAATAACTTTATTGTTAAAAAATTATAATGAAGAAATGTGAATTTCTTAAAATACTTATTTTTGTATACTTGTCTTTTGTAATTTTTTGAATATGTAATTAAAAAATTTTGGATCAACAATTGCATATTTGGATTTTTCACAAACTGAGATCGACTGATTAACAAAAAATGTACAACTAAAGAATGGCCACCGAATATCTAGCAGGGTCTCCATAGTTTTCCAAATATTTCATAATCAGTAAAATGTTTTGTTACGAAAGTTACATGAGTGAGCCACCGGTTACTTATTAAGGGTAAGTTTTCTCGAAAACCACAAAGACCATTAAAAAGAGGATTTCAAACCCTCTAAGAAAAGGAATCGCTTGACGAATCTTCTTATTTAAAGTGTTTTACGTTTGTGTTGGTGGAGGGAGAGGACAACCGTAAACAAGTAAATTTTGACACAAAAATGTATTGTAAATGTTAATTAAAAAT